>JAQQSU010011134.1:0-12247 GCA_028627135.1 Pseudochirops cupreus
TAGCTTTTGCTTTATCTGAGATAAGGATTGCTACCCCCACTTTTTAAACTTTCTCTGAGGCATGATATATTCTGCTCCATCCTTTTACCTTTACCCTGTGCATTTCCTCTTGTTTCAAATGTGTTTCTTGCAGACAGAATATTGTAGGATTGTGGTTTTTAATCCATTCTGCTATCCGCCTCTGTTTTATGTGGGAGTTAATCCCATTTACATTCACAGTTATGATTACTATCTGTGACTTTCCCTCCATTTTATTCCCTCCCCTATTTATACCTTTGTGTCTTCCTTCTCCCTTCCCCTCCTTAAGAGTTTACCTTTTGACCACCACCTCCCTCAGTAATCCCTCCCTGTGTCCCCCCTCTTTACCAAAACCATCCCCTTGCTGCTCTTTCCTTCCCTATTGACCACTTTCCCCCTTGTTATACCCCTCCCCCCTTATCCCTCCTAGTGCCTGTAGGGCACAATAGATTTTTATTCTTTACCGAGTATGTTATTCCCTCCTTAAACCCAAAACGAAGTTAGTAAATTTCATAGAGTGCTCCTCTCCCTCCCTCTTTTCCCTCTGTTATTATGAGTTTTTGTGTCTTTTTGTGTTGGAATCTAAACTTAGCCATTTATATTGATCCCTCTTTAAATCAGAACCAATGAAAGTAATGATCATATGATGTTCATCAAGGAGAAAATTTTTAATATTGACAGAAGCTTCCTCATTTCTATTCCTTTAGGTCTGCCACTCCCCATTGTTCCCAGCCAGTGTGGAAGTTGGATGTAATAGCATGCAAACAAGTACTTAACTCCTTGTTTCAGTTGAGCCTTGCCCATGATTAAATCAAGTCTTTGTTAAGAAACAGAACTTGTGAAATGCACAGTGGGAGGGACTTGCCAAAGACAGGGACAGAAAGGAGAAAGAGGTGGGCGGAACAAGGAGGAACTAATGACCATATTGTTCGCAAGCACAAGCTGGGAGAGAGCAGAACTGAGAAGGGAACACTGGTGGTGGCTGGCACTCTGTCTGTTCTGTCTGTGTTTATTTGTGTTTGTAATACTTTGTACAGAAGCACTGGGACCTTACTGGAAGCTCTGAAAGAGGATTTTCTTGTCTGTTTATAGAAGTCCTGGAAGAGGGTCCTGAGACTATACTGATAATTTGTGTTGAGTTCTCAGACCTTTTATGTAGGTCTGTATTGATTTCACAGTCAGACAGTGAGTTGCTGATGGTGCTGGCAATATTTTTGAACGTTGTTTTGGCTTTGTTAAGCTTTGTCTTCCCAGAAACAGAAACTGTGAAGGGCCTGGCGTGAACTGGACACTGAACTTCAGTATGGAACGGGAGCTGGATGAGGAGCTGGAGGTGACAGTTGGGTGGATTCAGGCAAGAGCTAGACCCATGGAAGTGGAACCATGGAATCTGGGAATCAATCTGGAACCAAGATGAAAAGACCTCTCCTTGGGTACTTAATGCTGACTGAGAAGATCATTATTTACTGTGGCCTACGGGTGGGAGAAGTTTGTACTTAATATCTTGTACCCCTTAAGGATGAGTGAGTTAAGGGTGATTGGAAATTAATCTCCAGTCAAGAAGAAAGAAGACTTTTTGACTGAGAGATTAAGATAATGTGACCTAGGAGTAGAAAACTTTCATCTTTGTACTTTGTGTCCCTTAAAGAGGATTGCTCTTTAAGGATGATTGAGTTAAGGATTTACTGAATGATATCTTTTGTTTAAAACTATGTGGCCACTTTAGTAATAAGTTGTTACATTATAACATTGTGAATGCTGTACTTTGGCTTCTGTGAATGTTTTGCTTTAGTTTACTGCTAAATAAATAAAGAGTTCACTATACTATGTAATCAGAACCTTAAAGCTATTCACAGCAGCAGTCCTCTGGAAAATTGCTTGTGCTTGGCTTTACATTGGGGAAGGTTCTGATGGGGAAGGAGAAACCATGTCTTTAGTTTTTGTATCATCTGCTCCTTGTCACTCAGTCTCCAGTTTCTTTCTTTCTTTTGCTTTTTTGGAGGGGGGAAGGCAGGGCAATTGGGATTAAGTGACTTGCCCAAGGTCACACGGTTAATAAGTGTGTTAAGTGTCTGAGGTCAGATTTGAACTCAGGTCCTTCTGACTCCAGGACCGGTGCTCAGTTTACTGCACCACCTAGCCACCCCTTCTCCAGTTTCTTTAAGTGATTTTTGTTGCTTGCAGTTTTTTGTTTTTTTCTGTTTGGTAAATGTTTGTTTAATTACATTTGTTCTTGAGGAATTTCCCCTTCCTCATATCTGATCAATTTTTGAAAAGGTGGCATTAAGAGCTGAGAGCTGAAAATACTAAATATATATGTCACATATATAGGTATGTGTAGATACATATAGACAGTTTTAATTGTTTTATTAACAGAGATCTAGCACATTTGTTGCAAAATGATATTTAGGTCCTTTATTTTTTCTTGTTTATGTTTTGGGTTTTGTTGTTCAGTTGTTTTCATTTGTGTTCAATGCTTTGTGTGACCCCATTTGGGGTTTTCTTAGCAGATACCGGAGTTGTTTGCCGTTTTCTTCTCCAGCTCCTTTTACAGATGAGGAGGACACTGAGGCAAACAGGGTTAAGTGGCTTTCCTGGGTCACAGAACTAGTAACTGTCTGAGGCCGGATTTGAACTCAGAAAGATGAATCTTCCTGACTCTAGGCCTGGGACTCTATCCACGCACCACCTGGCTCCAGCTCCCTCTGGTCACTTGCTTTGATTTATCCAGATCTGAGAGGAATTTGTTGAGATCCCCAGCTTATCCTTTTAGCATTTCTCCTTGCGTTTGGTTCATATATGTTACTATTGATATTCACTGCCTGTGATGCCATTAGCATAATGTAGTTTCCTTATTTATCTCTTTTAACCAAATTTGTTTTTATTGTTGCCTTGCTGCTACCTGAGCTTTTTTTGAGTTCACCTGTAGCATAATAGCTTTTGCTCCAGTTCCCTATTTTAATTCTGTGTGAGTATTTCTGTTTCAAATGGGTTTCTTTTAAATAACATTATAGGGGCAGCTAGGAGGCACAGTGAATAGAGCACCAGCCCTGGAGTCAGGAGGACCCGAGTTCAAATCCTGCCTCAGACGCTAGCCATGTGACCTTGGGCAAGTCACTTAACCCCAATTGCCCTGCCCTCCCCTTTCAAAAAGAAAAAAGAAAAAAATAACATTATGGATTAGTCCATCAGTCACCTAGCATTTATCAAGTGCTTATTATGCACTAGACACTGTGCTGAGTAGTTCATCCCATTCAGGTTCTGTTATGATTATTAATTATGTATTTCTTTTCATATCCTTTTGTATCCTTACCTCTTTTTCTTCCCATTCCCCTTTACAAAGAATTTATTGAAGAAAGTATTCTCAGTGCTACTGACGTTTGATGCAGTCTGCCTTTCTGTTTTTCTCTTGCTCTTGACCAGTTTCTTCTCACAGGAGTATAATTATTGATATATATTGAAAGAATCTTAGTGCCCATTAAATCTAACCCCATAACTTTTTCCATGGGGAAACTGTGGCTGAGGGAAGTTAAATGACTCATTTGTTCATTGTTGGCTTAAATGACACCCAGCTATCCGAGGCAAGATTTGCATGCATCTTCCTGATTCTGACACAAGTGCTGTGTCCGGTCTGCCCCTTAACTGTCTGCAAAGCTTGTCATACATTCTTACTCTTTCATCATTTCCTTTTATTCTCCACTTCATATTCTACTCTGTGAAGATGAATTTAGTTTTGCTTATGGCTAATTCCTCTCAAAATCAACATTAAAAAATACATTTTTGTTGATATCTTTTGTTTTTACATCATCTTAATTTCCCTCTTTATTTTTCCCCTTCCTCCCCCAGAGAATCATCCTGTATTAGCAGTGCACGTGAGTACGCTCAGTTTTAGGGAATGTGTAGGCATCTTCAGTATTTCCCCTTGCATTTGGGTAATATTTTGCCATTTGGTTCATATATGTTACTATTGATATTTACTGCCTATAATGCCATTAGTATAATGTAGTTTCCTTATTTATCTCTTTTAATTAAATTTGTTGTTGCCTTGCTGGTGGTACCTGAGCTTTTTTTGAGGTCACTTGTAGCATAATAGCTTGTATTTACTCCAGGCCCCTATTTTAATTATGTGTAAATATTTATGTATCATAGGTCTGAGGGAATTCCTGGTGTGAAAACTCCTTAGGTCAAGTTGTCATTACCTTCTAATTTTGAAGATTTTTGTGAATCACTGAAAGGTTCTTTGCCTTGGGCACATAGCTAATAAGTGACAGAGTCAGAAGCTGAACCCAGGTCTTCTTGACACAAGGATTATCCTGTGTTTACTATGCCATACTGCCTCTGCACAAATACACTTATCTATCTATCATTTTTGTGGGAGGGTGAAATTGGTCAGTTTTCTTAATCTAGAAAAATGTTTAATTCATTTCTTTTTTAAAATCTTCCTTGGAGGGGTGGCTAGGTGGCGCAGTGAATAGAGCACCAGCCCTGGAGTCAGGAGGACCTGAGTTCAAATCCTGCCTCAGACACTTAACACTTACTAGCCATGTGATCTTGGGGAAGTCACTCAACCCCAATTGCCCTGCCCTCTGCATCCAAAAAAAAAATTTTTCCTTGAGAGGTTTCTTGGAAGATGGTGCAGTATGTCAGGAAATACCAGAATTTCCAAATTTCTCCTACAAATAAGACAGAACATTGCTGCAGAGTGAATGTAGAGTGGGAAAAATAAATGAAAGTCCTGGTAAAGCAGTTGTGCTCCTAAGACACCTTGGGAAGACTTTAGGTAGGACCCAGCCTGATTGAAGTGCAGACACCTTCCTGCAAGATGCTGCTGAATCAACAAACCACCAGCCCTGGGGGCAGCTGGATCAGTGGCATCCTAGGCTCTGGAAGCTTTCTCCTCACTTACAATGTGGGCGTAATACAGCTGAGGACGAGAAGATTGAAGGACTCTTGATTGTTTCGGGAAGCCAGATGGAGCTGTGCTGATCAGATAGATGAGTGCCCAGGCTGAGGCTGTGGGTGAGGAGGAGGAAGATCAGGCACATTCCTGGTGAATTCAGTGGCAGAGGAATGAGGACCCTGCTGGCTAATGACACCTGTGGGAGAGCAGAGGCCCTGTTTTTGTTTCCAGGGCGGAGTGGAGAATTGAAATTTGCAGCCCTTGAGGGATTTCAGAGTGTAAGGGCATTTGCAGTTCAGTGGGTCTGGGGCCCTGGCTGTGACTTTGGGGTGGAGAGGAGTGCCTCAGATCGGGCCCCCAGAGAAAGCTCGGAAAATAACAGTAAGAAGGACCTGAGGCATAAGGCGCCATTCCCCACACCTCAGGATTAGAAACTAATTACAGTAAGTTTCTCAAAGTAGAGTAAAACAAAATGAAAATAAAAATGAGTAAGCAAAGGAGCAGGAACCTGACCTAGACAGCTGCTGTGGAGTTAGAGATTTGGGTTCCTGCTCAGAAGAAGATAGTGAAATTTAAAAAGCCGCTCCTGCTTCAAAGAGAAACAGGCCCCAAAACAGTTCTTGGAAAAAATAGGGAAAAAATCCACATAAATTATCAGCGTTTTTATATTTCACTGACAAAACCCTGCAAGAGACATCCCACTTAAAATTATTATAGACAGCATAAAATGCCTGGGAATATATCTGTCAAAACAGACCTAGGAACTGTATGAACATAATTATAAAATACTCCTTATACAAATAAAGTCAGATTTACGTCACTGGAGAAATACTAGTTGTTCAAGGGTAGACAAAACCGATGTAATAAAAATGACAGTTTTACCTAGTCTGTTTATTCAGTGTCACCCTGATTAAATTACTAAAAAATCATTTTACTGAGTTAGAAAAAAAAATACCAAAATTTATTTGAAAGAATGAAAGGTGAAGAATTTCAAAGAACTTAATGAAAAAAATGTGTAAAGGAAAGAGGGTTAGCACTACCAGATTGTAAACTATATCACAAGGCAGTAATTATCAAAACTATCTGATGCTGACTAAGAAATAGAAAGTTATTTCAGTGGAACAGAGCAGACATACAATAGATAGGAGCAAATAATTATAGTGACCTTGTGTTTGGCAAATTAAAGATTTAAGTTTTGGGAATAATAATTCCAAATTGTTGGGAAAGCTGAAAAGTAGTCTGCGAAAAATTGGGTATAGACCAATATCTTAAACTATTACCAAGGAAGGTCAAAGTCGACATATGATGAATATGTAAAGGGAGATATGTCACAAGATGGTTAGAAGAACATGGAACATATAACTTATCAGACTGATGGATAAGAGAACAAGTTTAAATAAATGAGATATTGAGCATTGTGAGGTATAAAATGGATCATTTCAATTATATTAAACTAAAAATGTTTTGTACAAGTAAAACCAATGTAGGCAACATTAGAAGGAAAACAGAAAATTGGGTGGAAAATTTTATAGATGGTCTCTCAGATAAAGCTCTCATTTTTCAGATATATAAAGAACTTTGTCAAATTTATAAAACTACAAGTCATTCCCTAATAGATGAATGGACAAAGGATATATACTGGCAGCAGTTTTTCAGTGAAGAAATCAAAATTATATAAAGTCATATGAAAACTTTTTTCTAAATTGATTAGAGAAATGCAAATTAAAATATGATTTTAATCAGGAATGCTTGAAAGCCCTCAGTTTCATTAAGAATCCATTTTTCCCCTTGTAGGATTATACCCAGCTTTTTAGGGTAAGTTATTCTTTGCTTTAAGCTTTTGACTTTTGGATAGCATTTGCTCTGATTTTTAGTAGAAGTTACCAGGTCTTATGTGTGATCCTGATTGTTCTTCCTTGGTACTTGAACTACTTCTTTCTGGATGATTGCATTTTTTTTTCTTTGACTTGGCAGCTTTGAATTTGGGCTGTGACATTCTTGGAACTTCTTTTACATTTCATTGAATTCTTTCCATTTGTACTTTGCCCTCTAATTTTACTAGGTCTGAGCAATTTTCATTGATCATTTCTTTTAATATGGCATCTAGACTTTTTTTTAAGCCATGTTTTCAGGGAGCTCATTGGGGAGTCTGATGATTCCTGTATCACTGATGTGGGATAGGTTTTGGGGGGATTTCTAATGAGAAATCCTTTCTAGGTTCGCGTCTGAAAAGAATTACAGGCTCAGCTGTCTTTTGGTAGATTTACAAAAGTTTATTGATTCACAGGACCAAAGAGGGGTAGGGTGAGGAAACCTGGCTCAGAAAAGCTCACAAGGGGCAAGGGAGGGGGGGGTTCAGAGAAAGTTTGGAAGTGTGACGCTCTGCAGCGGGCAGATGGCCTACTAGAATGCCTACTTGACTTGCCAGAAAAGGCAAGAGCTACGAAGGCCCATCTGCAGAAGTTCTAAGGGCCAGAGAGGCATTCTTAAAGATACAAAGCTGTCAATCATAAGTTCATTAAGCTAATGAGGTGTACAAAGGTGGAGTTAGGGAGGAACCCGGGAGGAGCCAGGGCGTGACTGATATTTAAAGGGACATGCACCCTTGACATCAAATGCACATGTGTTTTACCCATAATACACTGGGACAAACAGCAGGAGGGAAGGGGCAGGGGGTGTGGTTTGAGCCCTGAAACGTCATAAGGTCGACCAGCGGTCACAGATTTGAGGTCAGGTCAGTGAGATGCACCCATCCTGATTTCCTGATTTGTAAGTGGATGGGTTTGGTTTGCTAGGACAAAAGGAGGTAGTACCTTGAATGAAGAGTTAATGGTTTGAGAGGAAGTAGCTCTAGGCTGGGGCAGGGGAGAAACAGTGAAGAAATGTGGCTTTTACAACTTAACACAAAGCTGAATTAAAGTTACCCCAAAATATACTACATAGGCCACCCAGCACCTCTTCATCACAACTTCTTGAGTTTTCAGGTCACATTTTAAAATATCAGACATTTTCGGTTTTGTTCTATGTCTTCAGTCTTTTGATTTGGTTGTAATATTTATTGCTGTCTCTTTGGTATGTTCTATTTATTAGGGAGTCTATTACTTGGATAAGGTTTATCACTTTCTCTTCAAGTTATTTATTCTCATTTCAGTTATTTCCTCCAGAGTTTTTAGTTTTTGATCTTTTGCTTCATTTTGGGGGGAGTGCTATTCATATAGTCATTTGGGGAAATCCCTTTTTCCTTTGAGGCTCTGCTTGCTGATCTTGCAGTTAACGTTTTTAAACATTTTTTTATTTAAAGTTTTGCGTTCCAAATTCTGTCCCTCACTTCCTCCTTACCTCCCACCACTCCCCTCTCCCTGAAGTGATAAGCAATCAGATATAGCTTATACATGTACAGTTATGTAAAACATTTCCATAATGGTCCTTTCGTATAAAAAAGAAAAAAATGAAAGAAAGAAGGTAAAAAATAGCATATTTCAGTCTATTTAATCAATATCAGTTCTTTCTCTGAAGGCAGATAGCATGCTTCATCATTAGTCCTTTGGGATTGTCTTGGATCCTTGTCTTCCTGAGAATAGCTAAGTCATTCACAGCTGATCAAACAATTTTGCTATTACTGTGTACAATGTTCTCCTGGTTCTTTTCACTCTCTTGTGGTTACTTTTGCCTTCTTCTGGAGCTTCTCTAGATTCACAACAAATCTGATACTGGCTGATGTCTTCTTTACTTTAAATTCTTTACTTTAATTTACTCTGGCTTCTGCACTTTTCAACTGGGGCTTTGTGCGAGAGCTAGCCTTTGCTCCCTCATTGCTTTTGGGGGCCCTGGGTAATCTCTTGCAGGCCCTGGGTAATCTCAAACTTGGTCCCCTGGGTGACTGGACTGATTGATCTCTGCCTCCTAAAAGTTGGGTCCCATGGCTTTTTGAAGTTCAAAATGCTAGATCCCTACGACCTTTCCTAGTTTCTAAAGGCAGAGTGTTAGGGACATTAAGAGTAGTTGGACCTGGAATGCTGAATGCTTCTGTGTTGCAGTAGTTACTGATACTTCTTTAGCTTCTGAGGTCACCTCCCTGGGGCTTTGTGACAATACTGGGACTTTGATCTCCCTGAGTCTTAACTTCCCTTTGCTTTTATTGCATCTGGGCATGGAGTCCTTCCAGTTGTGTCTCTGATCCCTCTGGGAGGCTGTCATTTTGTTTGCCTGTGCTGATGGACCACCTTTCTGTGGGTCTCTGGTGGAATTTTTATGCAGCTCTATTGTTGAAGAAGTTACAGTCATTTCTTAATGAATATTGACCATTATTTGGTGCAAATATCAGATTTTTGCTAGTGTAATTAAGTGTACTGGGTAGTCTGCTTCCTGTTCTGGCAGTCATCTCGGCTGGGAGTCCAGGACAGTTTTTTTTTTAAGTTAGAGAAAGATTAAATTAATGTTTGGAAAATCTTTTTGATAGGATAAATATCTGATTACATTTTTGACTGTGTTATATGAAGAAGTAAATAAAATGCGAGGCAGTTCTTGAACAATTTGTCCTACCGTTACTAATTTAAATAAAAGTAAAAATTACTCAAGTTGCCTACCTTTGTTCACAATGTTATGAAATAAAAACAATAAATCATTGTATTACTAACTAAATTCCCTAAGTAGCAAATGAAAATATTCTTATAGGACTTTTATTTCTGTCTTATTTTGTTAGGTATAATAAGGATGTCTCTGTCTCTTATTGGAACCCCTATTGGATGCTGCCCTCTGATGTTTGTGGAATGAACTGCTTTTGGGAAGCCACTTTTAGGTAGGAACTTATTTAAGTAGTAGCTCAGACTAGCTAAGAGCAGATAATAAAAACCAGGACTATAGGAGGGAATTATTTTGATAGCTTTTTTTCCCCCAGGAACTTAACATTTTCTTTGAAGTACAGTGGATTTTTCTGGTGTAGCTATCTCCGCTCTCTCTTTTTTTCTTTGCTCTTTAAATTTAGCAAATATTTGGTCTCTCTTATGTATAAAACATACAGAGTACTGGGGATTACATTGATGTAACAGACAAGGCTTATTAAAATTGTTTTTCTTGTTATTTTTGTTAATAATAGATCTGTCAGTGTTTACCATGAGTAAAATATTCTGCTGAATTCTCTTTCAAGTAACACTAGGAAGACAGACTCTAGGCTTTAGAAATTTATAATCTGAGATGCTGTAGATGTGAATCATATGATGAAATGTAAATATATAACTTTCTCTATTTTTAAGATGTCTGATATTTGCATTTTTTGTTTCCTTAGCCATTGTCCTAGAAGCCTTCTGTTTGTCATTCCCAAATGGTAAATCTTCATGCCCAGTACCCCATTTCCAGTGATATGGAAATTTTTTTTCTCTTTGTTTTTCTCTTCATTTTCCAGAGTCCCAAAATCAAGCTGAGAAGTAATAGACTACAAGCGAAAATGAGACATATTTTAGACACCACTAATGTGGAGGCTTTTTTTGCTTGTTTGCTTGTTTTTGTTTTAATTTTTTTTGGGGGGGGGAGGCTTACATTTGAGTTCCAAATTGTTTCCTTCCTACCCTTCTTCCGTATACTGAACTAGTAGAGAAAGCCAACATTAAACACACACATGTATGTGCATGTACATGTGAGTGTGTGTATGTGTATGGATATGTATATGTGAAACTATACAATACATAGTTCTATATCACTTTTTTCTGTGAGGTGGATAGCATCTTCCTTCATAGATCTGTTGTAGTTGATTTGAATACTCATATAACTCAGAATAGCTTAGTCATTCACATTTATTCTTCAAACAATATTGTTGTTACTGTGTACAACATTCTCTTGGTTCTTCTTGTTTTACTCTTTATTATTTCATGCAAGTTTTTCCATGTTTTCTAACAATCAACCTGCTTATCATTTGTTATAGCACAGTAGTATTATATCACAATCATGTACCACAACTTACTCAGCCATTCCCAAATTAATGGGCATTCCTTCAATTTCCAGTTCCTTGCTACCACAGAGAAAGCTGCTGTAAATATTTTAGAACATAGGGGCAGCTAGGTGGCACAGTGAATAGAGCACCAGCAAATGTGATCTTGCACACTTAACACTAGCCATGTGACCTTGAGCAAGTCACTTAACCCCAATACCCTGCTCTTCCCTCTGCAAAAAAAAAAAAATATTGGTGAAAAAATATTTTAGAACATATAGGTTCTTTTCCCTTTTCCCTGATCACCTTGGGAAAAAGTCTTAATAATTGTATTGCTGGTTCAAAGGGGGTGTACCATTTTATAACTCTTTAGACATAATTCCAGATTACTCTCCAAAATGGCTAGATAAGTTTACAGTTCCACCAGCAATGTAATAGTGTCCCAGTTTTTCTACATCCTCTCCAATGTTGTCATTTTCCACTTCTATCATTTTAATCAATCTGATAGGTATAAGGTAGTATCTTTAATTTCTTAATTATCTTAATATCTTAATTTGCATTTCTCTAATCAATAGTGATTTAGGGCATTTTTTCATATTGCTACATATAGTTTTGATTTCTTTCCTCAGAAACTATCTGCAATATTCTTTGACTGTTTATCAGTTGGAGAATGACTCCCTTTCTTAGAAATTTGTCAAAATTCTCTATATACTTGAAAATATAAGACTTTTATTTGAGAAACTGTCTATAAAATTTCCCCCCAATTTTCTGGTTTTCTTTTAACCTTGACTAGGTTGGTTTTTAAACCTTTTTAATTTAATGTAATAAAAATTAATCATTTTGTATTTCACAGTGCTCTCTATCTCTTGTTTATTCATAAATTTTTCTCCCATCCATAAATCTGATAGGTAATATGTTCCATGTTCTTTGACTATAAATATTTGTTACAAGAATTTTCTTTTTCTTCAGTTAGGTGAGGGAGGTGGGAAGGAGAGAAAATTAATACTGGTTAATTGAAAAAAGTACAGAAGAACAGAAAACAAAGTGATGACCCAACTGATAATAGATAATATAACTTGGTAGTAAATCCGGTTGGGAGGGTGTCATTTTACTGTTAGGAATAAAATTTCTTGGGGGGGCGGAGCAAAGATGATGGCCTAGGAGCAGCAAGATATGGCAGCTCCCACACAGCCACCTCAAAATACCCATAAAATATGACTTTAAACAAATTTTAGAGCTCTAAAACGCACACAGATCTACCTCCCACTGAAGGCAGCTCAGCCTGAAGGGACCATCTCAGTGCTGGGAGCCAAAACCAGCCTAGCCTGAAACCTTGGCTTTGCCCCGGGGGGGGGGGGGGGGGCGGGGGGGGGCGGCTGGACTAGCTAAGCCCACCCACAGCTGGA
>JAQQSU010011135.1:0-12246 GCA_028627135.1 Pseudochirops cupreus
TCTCTTCCCAATTTTTCTTCCACTTCTCTTATTTGGTTTTGAAAATCCTTCTTCAGCTCATATCTAGCTTTAAGGCATTCTTCATGTTTATTGGAGGCCCCTGGTGGGCGCTCTGGCTGCACTCTCCTCCTCCCTCTCTTTGCCATGATCTTTCTTTTCCCCAAAGAAGGAATCTAGAGTTTGGGTGCTGTTCTTACCCTGCTTCTTATGCTTATTCTTACTCATGGTTGGTCAGTCCATGATTTTTTCTTTTTAATCTCTGTGGGGCTCTGCTTGCAGAAGGGAAAGCTCTGTTCCAAATCGCTGGGGTCCTCCTGGCTGCCGTACCTCTCAGGAAGGTGCTGGGTCCCTTTCCTACTTACTTCTGGCTCACTGGATAATGAAGACTCCAGGACTGAAAGCCTAAGACCGCGATCTGGATCCAGGCTGCTCACTGTGACAGCACTCGTCCTCTGAACGATCACTTGGTCCTCCTGCAGTCTGCAGGCCAAGGGTGCAGAAGCTGCAATGCAGAGGCGAGTGCAAAACCTCTGCCTTTTGCTTTCCCTCCCTGGAGGCCTTTCGGCTGGACTGCTTTTCGCCCCTAATCTCGCAAGTCCCACTGACCTGGTTCTGAACGCTGCTCGCAGCTGCCGCTAATCCACTCACCAGAGAGGCTCTTAGGCTCCTCCCATCTGGCCGCCCCTAGGGCACAGCCGCGGCTTCAGGCCAGGCTGGTTTCGGTTCGCAGTGCTGATATGGTTCCTCATAGCCGAGCTGACTTTAGTGGGAAGTATCTTTGTGTGCGTTTTGGAGTTCTAGGATTGGTTTAGAATCCTGTTTTATGGGTATTTTGGGGTGGCTACGTGAGAGCTGCAATATGTTGCTGCTGCTATGCCACCATCTTGGCTCCGCCCCCGAAACATCATATTTAAATTGTTTTATTCTTGTTGTTTTTAATATTTTATCCTTGAGCTGGGGGTTTTGGAAATGGACTATAGTATCTCTATAGGCTTTCCTCATCGGATCTCTTTCAGTGGTTATTGGCAGATGTTTTTTTCTGTTTCTAATTTCTCTCCTTGTTCTAATTCTTCAGGACAATTTTCTTTAGTTATTTCTTGTATTATTGTGCCAAAATTCTTTTTTATTTAGTCCAATTATTTTTTATGTTTTCTCTTCTTGATCTCTTCTCCAGATCTATTGTTTTTCTTATAAGATGTTTCATTTTCTCTTCTATTTTTTTCATTATTCATATTTTGTTTAATTATTTCTTGATCTCTTATAATTTCGCTGGCTTTGCCCTGTCCAATTCTAATTTTCTTTTCATTTTCTTCCTTAAGATTCCAAATCTCCTTTTCTAATTGGTTGACTTTCCTTTCGTGATCTTGTTTTTCTTGGATTTTTTTTTTCATTTTTCTTACATCTCTGTCATTTGATTTTTAAAGCATTTTTTAAGATCTTCTATGAATTCTTTCTGGGAAGATGACTATTTGACATTATTCTTTGGGGCTTTCTTTACTTCAGTATCTTCCTCTGAAGATGAACCTTGGTCTTCTTTATTCCCATAATAGTTTTCTATGGTTGGATTCTTTCTCCTTTGCCTGTGCATTTTTTGTTGTAATAGCTGACATTGGTAATTACCTCTAGCCCTGGGGCATGGGGATTGTGTTTCTTGACCCAAATCTTCAATCCTCCTCTCTAGCCTGAAACCAAAGTCAAACCTTCAACCTCTTGTCCACAGCCAGGGGTTTTCTGCTTCACGTGTTCTGCATTCACTGGGCATGTGTTCTTTCCTTCTCACCTCCAGGGCTCCTCCCAGCACAGCTGGGTCTGGCATTCCTTGTCAGGAGAGGTTCCCTCAATCTTCCCAAGCTCAGACTCCAAATTCCCTTCACTATCCTGAGGGTAAAAGCTCCTGCAGCTGGGGTCTAGGCAGCCTCTCAAACCAACTTACCCCAGGGCTTGCTGCTTGCTGTTAAAGTGGACCCTATTCTGGAGGTGTATACTCTTCACAGGGACCAAGCCTACTGTGCGATTTTTCTTCTCATCTTCTCAAATTGTCCCAGGAAGACTTCTGTTATGCCCCTATTCTTATTTATTTTTACCTGCACTTTTTTTACCCTAAGGTATTTCTTTTGTGGAGGAAAATCTTGAGAGCTTGGATTTTCTGACCTGCTCTGTCATCTTCCCAGAGTCCTCTCCTAGATAATCTTTTCTACCTATTTCTATCTATATAGAGCTTATCTATCTCTGCCACTACACCCTTAGAGTGGGTATTACAGGTAGAAGTGAATCACCAAATTTGAGAGGTTGTTCTTTGAACTTCATATCATCATTTAGGATATATAGGTTTACACATATATTTTTTCAGTGAATGGTTAGAATAATATCCTTCATATTGTCATGGATTTTACTGAGCAGACCTGGTTTTCTAGGGAGGGAAAAAATTGGGATAAAATTGAAGACTACAAGTCAGCTACTAAAGTTTAGTCTTTGGTAAAGTTGGTCAAATGGCCTAGTGGAGATCAGTAGATAACAAGCATAGTAATCCAGTGGTACCAGTGTCTCACATGTACTTTGAAGTAGGAAATATCACTGAAGAGTGAAGAAAAAGGAATCAACTAAAAGTAAAAGGGGAATCAAGGCATATATGTGACACAAGCACAACATTTTTTAAAAATGTGATGGAGTAAGTTGAGTAGTGGCTAAACTAAGTTATATTGGAAGCAGGGAAGGATGGGGATGATAAAAATTACAATGAGGTTTGAGATGAGGAAATATAACTACGGAAAGTACATTTTCCACTCTATCATTAAACTTGAGGAGTGTGACTGAATGACAAAGGTTGAGGAGTCATCACAATAGGAAATGATTACAAGATTTGATGTCAGGAACTAACAAGTAGAGGCATAGCAAAGTTAATTAAGTCCAGATTTTTGGGTAGAATTGCGATCCTTGGTGTTTTTAGAGTGAACCCAAAAGATTTTTCTTCAAAGTGGAGCTTTTTTTTATAGAAATATCAGGGCATTGGGTCTTTGACTTCTATAATCCTAAGCTATAGTGGGGTAGCTGACATCTTGCCTATAGGAATATTAGACATTTATATATGTTATCACCTATGTTTGACTAGAGAGGCTGCTAGATGGCATAGTAGATAGGGCAGTTGGTATCTATCAGGAGAGACCTGAGTTCAAATCCTAGCCTCAGACATTTACTATCTAAAAGGCCCTGGGAAAGTAGTATAACTTCTCTTTGTTTCTGTTTCCTCAATTAAAAAATTGAGGATAATAATGGCATTTAATTCCTAGGTTTGTTGCGAGAATCAGTTGAGAAAATGCTTATAAAGCACTTACCAAAGTGGACAGTACATAGTAAGGACTATATAAATGTTGTCACTACTACTACTACTACTACTACTACTACTACTACTACTACTACTACTACCACTATGTAAAGCCAAGCACAAGCAGCTTTCCAGAAGAATGCTACTGTGAACAGCATTTCAACGCTCTGATTACACAGTATAGTGAACACTCTATTTATTCAGTAACAAATCAGAGTAAAAACATGCACAGAAAATCAAGGCACAGCATTCACAATATTACAACTTATCACAGAAAATCAAAATACAGCATTCACAACAACTTACCACAGAAATGGCCACATAGTTTTTACCACAGTGATCACATGGTTTTCAACAAAGTACAATCATTTAGCAATCAATCACTTAGTAACTCAGTCATTCAATCAATTCATTCAATCAACCTTAAGCAGGCTTGCCTCCTTAAAGGTCACAAAATACAAAAGTAAAAGTTCTCCACTCATGGGGCACACTAAGTTATAATATCAGTTACTACTCAGCACTCTCTTAAGGGGTAGTGTAAAATAACACAGGCCATCCACCCCTCAGTCACAGATAAGTTACAATTTCAAGGTCATAAGTAAGTTACAACTTCAATCAGACACTACTCAGTATCCATGGAGAGGTCTCTTCATCTTGACCCAAGGCAGGCTCTCAGATTCCCTGGATCCCCTTCTATGGTCCCAGCCCCCACCTGGATTCACCAAACTATCACCTGGATTCAAAGGCAGACAGCTCCCAGCTCCCAGTCCATCTTTCTGTGCAGTCCCTATTCCACACTGAAGCTCATAGTGTCTAGTCCATCTTAAATCCTTCACAGTCTCTGTTCCCGGGAAGTCAAGGCTTAACAAAGCCACAAACAGACAAAATACCAGCATCACAGTCATGCTTCCTCAGTCTTCTGCAGGTCTGGTTGGTCCTTGGAAATCCTCAGGGGCTTGACTGGCCCTCAGACTCAGAAGAAGTTTTAGCTAGTTCCCAGAATCAAAATCATTTCATCCAGATTCTCAAAAATAAAAATCATTCTCTTCAGCCTGGGAGAAAAATCATTCTCTCCAGCCTCTCTTCCTCAGCCTCCAGAACCTGGCTCCAAGAAGATTTGTCTGACCCAGCAGGAGCTTCTCCTTATATACACATGGCATTAGCACCTTCCTGCTTCAGCCATTTACTTTTTCAACTCCTTCCTGTTATGTCAGCAACAGAGGTCCATGCCTTCTGTTTCTTTAATGGAGGCTTAATTAATTACTAAGTGCTAAGTACCTGTTAGCTTTGCCAATACAAAGGTATCAAATTACATTACTGTTACACACTACTACTACTACTACTACTACTACTACTACTACTACTATGACTACTCCTACTACTACTCCTACTACTACTCCTACTACTACTACTACTACTATCATTATATGTTTCAGCTATTTGATTAAGACACAGGATTTTGGCCTGATGCTGATTATAAATCTTTGTTTTAATTTGTCACAATTTTGAAGAAAATATTTATTTCTTCTCAAAGTGCATTAGATAATTTTGAGGAAAAATAAACATTTTAAGCTAAAATCTGTCAGAACAATGAAGTAACTCAATTACCATTTTCTTGAGTTTTTAATAACTTCATTATTATAAACAATAAAACATGTTGATTCTGTTTTCACTACAAATGCTTCTTTACACTGTTTGAAAAAGTTTTTAGTGATATCTTTTGTTTATTTCCACCACAATCATTTCTTAATGTCCCACACTGACTGAATCTACTCTTGTAACCAAGAAAAGCAGTAAGCAAAAGCTACTGACCAAGGAAACGTGTCTGACATAATTTGCAACAGTCTACCACAATAGAATTCACCTCTCCACTGATAGGTGAAAAATATATTCCAGCATCTAGAAATTCTCTCTGACTAAGATTAGACATGGTAGTTAATCTAAGTTCAGATGCATTTTCCTTTTGTTTTCACATGTTATTGTCATAATTGTATATATTATTTTCTTGGCCCTGCATCAGTCCATACAATTCTTCCCACTCTCTACCTTCTATGGATCTTTCTAAATCTGAAAAAGCATTTAGTTCTGCTATAATAACTCTAAAGAATAGCATTAATTGCTAATGATGAGGTCAAATCTATTCAAATTAACTTTACAGAAGTTATTTAAACTCCTATATGAAAAAAATTGTGACCTTATTTTGTCAGATGAAACTCTCATTTCTGTCCTTTAGTCACCTAACTTCTTAAACAACAGAATAAGCAATTTGCAATAACTAGTGAGAAGCAGTCAAACACATGAACACACCAAAAATGTCTTGTATCCCTCAGGACAAAAAAAAAAGATACATGGTGCCTTGGATCTGATAGGAATTATGTTCGTATTTTCTGAAAACAAGACATTTCCTAAGTAGCATTAGCGACCTTGGACTATTCCCCTCAGCAATGAAGAGAAGTGTCAGAGCTGCCTAGATTTCTGAATTCAGCTGTCATGTATTATACTGTGTGTATTATTGACTTATTCTATGTTGTGTAGCACTGAGTGAAAGTATTTTGCATTGTTTATCGGTAACCTATTCAGTAAAATAAGCTCATGAATAATTCTGTGATTCATAGAGAATCCACAGGGAAAGGTACTGAAAGGTTAATGGCAATTGAATTTCAGTTGTCTCCTGAATGCAGGGTAGAAGTAAGAAGGCCATATTCCATCTCTAAAGAGTGAATTAAATGCAAAATGCCAAGAAACAACAGTAGACGGACAGATCTAGTGGGTAGCCAGGAGAAATAAGGTGGTCTTTTTTGAGCAAAGCTGTTTGCGACCCAGAGGACTGAAAGGTGACAAGGGCAGCTCCATAACCCAAATAACCCAGGGATTCAAGAACACAAGCTGTAAACAATCTTGAACAAGTGTGACTTTGAAACTGCACCCACTAATAAGTTATTGTCAAGTAATTCAGGGACTCTGAAGCTCAAGAGTACTAGGGCCAGAGCCCCATTTAAGCTCTTGCCAGATCCAGAAGCAATTGAGATCAGACTGAATCACTGTTTTATCATTTGACTGATCCACTAGCCAAAGCAATTTTCCTTAAACACAGATTTGACTAAATTACTCTCTACCAAGTAAATTCCAATAGTTGCCAGTCATCTCTATGATAAAATATAAACTCTTGTATTTGGCTTTTAAGTTTTTAACAATCTGGTCCAAAAATATTTTCCCATGTTCATTACACATTAACGCTCTTATCTCCCTTAGTAGTCCAGTCAATCAGGCACAGAGCCTCACACACATGCTGTTTACAGCACCCTTGCATTGATTGCCACCATATCCGTAATAATTCTCACCTCATGTCTACTTTATAGAAACTCTGTCTTCCTTTCTTAAGGTTTTCAAATGATTCCCTTTTTTTCTTATCTTATTTCATATTGGAGATTTTTCTCTGAGCTTAAATACCATAAAATATCATTTCCATACACATATCAGAATACAAAAAGAAGATTCTGTTAGAAACCATAGATTTATGATTTCATACTGTTTATATGGTACTTTCAAAACTGTCCTGTTTTCCACACTTCTTTTTGAATGTCTTTCTGTTCTCACAGAACAGTACTGAATAAATGTTTGTTGATTTTTCTGTACGTTAAAAAAATTACAATGGCCTCTTTTTTTCCTAACACTATTGCTAATATTAAATCTCTCCCCCATAGATTAAAAACTGAGATAAAGAAAAATGGAGAAGGGGAACTGTAACAAATAAACAAATTAAAACAAAATGAAGTCACACAGTATCCATGTCCAAAATTGTGTAGCCCTTCCTCTGTCTTTCATGACTGTGTCAGGAGGTACTAAACAGCCTCCATCACAGATTCCCTGGCAACTTAGTCAATTATTGCATTGATCGTAATTCTTAAATCTTTCAATGTTGCCTTCCTGCATAATGCTATTGTTCTCTTATAATTTTTTTTTGGCTAGATCTGCCTAATTCATTCTATGTTACTTCCTAGTTTCTGGATTCTCGAAATATGTAATTTCTTTCAGAACAATGATATTACACTTCATCTATCCATATGTTCAATTTGCTCAGCTATTCCTTAACTATTTAAAAGGCAATCTAAAGTATCTCCTTCGGCTCTAGTTTGTCTTTTTTTCTCCTCTCCACTCCCCACTTCTCCATAAACTTTTCAGGACATGAAGGTTTGATACTGACTATTCCATCTTTGTTATGCTCTTAGCTTCTTTAACCTACTCCCCACTCCACCCTCATTATCTCTACTTGCTTCACTTTTTAGTTTAAGATATTTTTACACTAGACTGCATTTGTATTCATCTCTCCTTTGACATTTTCAAATAAACATGAGATCCATCTGATGGCAACTCCTTCCATCCTGTTCTTCATATTTATATTTTCTTATCAATCTCAACTTTGAAAAATAGTTCCTTTCCCTTCTTCTTGCTTTCCATGCAAATGTATATCTTTTATCTTACTTTCTCTTTTTCCCTTATAAAACTCTTAGAACAGAACTAACCCACTCCTGGGAACTCCTCTTTTTTTTTTAATTTAACTCCCTCAATATTCTTTCAAGATGTTAAGCTGCTGAAGGGACACTTTTTCTTCTCCTGTTTGAATGTTAGCACTACCTCATAATAAACTTCTTCCAACTGATTAAACTAATTTACCTTTCTAGTCTTTTTTTTCTAACCTCTTCCATTTGTATTTCAAAGTTCCTACCTATATCTCTTTCCTTTTAGAATACTATATTCTAAGGTCCCCTTTCATTTTTAAAAGGGCCGTCCAGGTATTGTACGATTCTGATTATAATTCCTTGGAACTGAACGATTTCTTTTTCTTTTCTAGGTGATTACTGTATTTTTTTTTTCTTTCCTTTGATCTGGGAGTGTTAGATTTTGGCCATGGTATACCTGGGACTTTCCCTTTTGAGGATCATTTCAGGAGATGCTCTCATAGCTTTATTTTGTCCTCTGGTTTGAATGTATCTGGGTAGTTTGCATTTACGATTTCTTCGTATCTCTGGTCTATTTTTGGAAAGAGCCCTTTTATGTGGTAAGGTTTACAACTTTCTCTGTTAAATTATTTATTATCTTTAGAATTCTTTACTCCAGAGTTTTTGTTCCTTTTTTTTTTTTAAACCTCTTGCTTCTTTTCTTCTGGCTATCCAAATAGACCTAGTGAAATATTCATTTTTTCTTTGATCCTTTCCTTAGAGTTATGGAGTAATATTTACAATGATTTTTAACACTCATTCATGTATTCTTAGATTTACTTTTATCTCTCTGTACTAGAGCCAAGCCCCATCCAACTGCACTTTTGGGTGTGGTAGTCAACTTCCCTCCTAAGTCTGAACTATCTAGGTCTGAGCACTAGAGCACAAAGCTGATCAATACTATGTTTGTTGCTGCAGACTGGCTCTCTCCAAAATGTCCAATGTTTCTACCTTGGAGTTTTCTGACCACCCTGGGGCTCCCTTAAAGGAGACCTTCACTCTCTCCTACTTCTGACAAAGAGACTCAGAGTCTTTGAGAGGTACCTAGGTGACACAGTAGATAGAGAGATAGACCTGAAATCAGATTTGGAACTGATTTAAAATCTAGTTTCAGACATATACTACTTTTGCAGTAAGTCAGTTCATATTCCTACATTAGTTTACTTACCTGTAAAACAAGATTACTAATAGCATATACTTAATAGGGTTGTTGTTGGGATCAAGTAAAATAATATTTGTAAATCACTTAGCACAGTGCTTGGCATATAATAGGCACTTAATAATTCATTCTCCTATGTTTCCTACTTCCCCTACCTGTATCCTACCTCCAGTAAAAAACAGATGCTTGCATTCCCAGAAGGGACCTTTTTTTTCTATTGCTGATGGGCTTCTGGCTCACTTTTTGGTAAGTTCTGAGATGGATGTAGAACCACTTACTGTAGTTTCTCATTGAATTCCTTGACATCACTTGGTCTACTGTGAACTTCAGGGTTTTACTACATCAGGAGTCTGAGAGATGGGAGGCCCACATTCACGTATCCTTGATTGCTTTGCATCTCATTTTCTCTAGCAGATTGTCTTTCCTATAGTCCCAACACTTCCACTAATCTTTAGTCTGTCTGCCTAATGGCTATTTCTCTGTTGCCTACAAACTTAAGTTTCTCCCATTCTTGAAAACCATGACAAGATCCAACCATTTGTTGCTGTTTTATTTATTCATTTTCAGTTATATCCAATTCATCATGAATTCATTTGGGGTTTTCCTGGCAAAACTACTGGAATGATTTGCCATTTTCTTCTCCAGTTCATTTTGCAAATGAGGAAATGGAGGCAAACAGAATTAAGTGATTTGCTCAGAGTCACACAGCTAATAAGTATCAGAGACCAGCTTTGAACTCAAATCTTCCTGATTCCATGTCTGGCACTCTATCCACTGGACTATCTAGAAGATCCAACCAGTTCTACTATTTATCAACCCATTTCTTCCTTCCATTCTGTGGCAAAATTCCTTGAGAAAGGCATTTACAAACCAATGGCCAATGCTTCTACTTCTTTTCCTCTCACTCTTTTCTTAACCCTCTATAGTCTGTCTTTGAATTGCATCTTTCAGCCAAAACAGCTCTCTCCAAAGTGCCAAATTGAGGGACCTTATTTTCACTCTACATTCTTCTTGACCTTTGAAAGTGTCAATTGCCATGTTCCCCTAAGTTCTCTTTTTTCTCTAGGTTTCTTCTCCTACATATCTGTTTCAGCATTCCTTACTTTTTATTGCTGGATCTTCATTGATTTTAAGCCCTTAAACCAAGGATAACCCAGAGAGTTCTCTCCTGGACTCTCTTCTCTTCTTCCTTTATTATTATATTGCTTGGTAATCTCATCATCTCCATTGTATTCAAAATTGTGGTTCTTATGCTGATGATCTTCAGATCTACTTATCCAGCTCTATCTTCTCTCCAAATACCTACACTTCTATAACTCCCTCATAAATGTCTCAAACTGGGTTAGTGTTTCCATATGAGAATTGTTTCTTGGTATTTCTAAAATATTTCAAAGATTCTTTTGATTACAGAAAAGAAAAAAAGAGTCAAGAAATTAGGGAAAAGTATTAGGATTTTCTTCAGGTAATGAAATAATGCAGGTATCAATCCATCAGCAACATTTATTAAGTGCCTCATTTGCTGGAATAAGGGCTGGGGATACAAAAAAGATGCAAAAGATAATCTTTTTCCTCACATAGCTTATAATCTAATGGGAGAAACAATTTGCAAATAGATATATAAGAAACAATCTATGTTCAGGTTAAATAAAAGATAATAAAATGGAGGTACCTATTATAGTCCACATTTTTTCATAAATTAATTTATTTATTTTCTTGTTTACATCATTCATTTCCACAAGATTTTAAGTTACAAATTTTCTCCCCATCTTTCCCCTAACCAACACCTCAAAACAGCCATCCCACTGTATAACCCTTCCCCCAATCTTCTCTCTCCTATGTCCTGCTCCTTGCCCCTTTGGATTTCCAGTAGGGCAGGATGGATCTCCCAACTACAGTGCCTGTATATCTTAATTCCCAGTTGGATGTAGATAATAATAATAATAATAATAATATATACGTATTTTTAACATTTGATTATAGAACTTTAAATTCTAGATTCTTTCTCTTCCTCCCTCATCACCCACCCCACACTGGAAGGACAAAAAATTGAATACAGGCTGTACCTGTGTAATTACACAGAACATCTCCGCAATGGGCATATTGTGAGAGACTGATTATATGTCCCTCCTTAATATCCCACCCCTCCTTGTTCTGTTCCCTACTCTGTCCCCGTCCCTGTCCCCTTACAGAAGTATGTACTTCCAGCAACCCTCCCCTCCACCCTACACTCCCCTCCATCATCCCACCTCTCATCCCTATCCCCCCTACTCTCCTGTGTGGCAAGACACCCAGTTTAGAGTTTATGTCATTCCTTCCCTAAGCCAAATTCAATGAGAGTAAGGTTGACCCTTTCCTTTTGCCTTCCTATTCTTCCCCTCCATTGTAACATTTATCCCTTGCCTCTTCTGTATGAGATGATTAACCCCAATCTGTCTCTCCTTCTCTCCTCTCATTCTAATCCTCTACCACTTCAGAATTTCACCTTTTAGAGGATTGCCCCTTCCTATTCAATTGATCCTGTGGCCTCTATGTACTCATATATACAAATACTCAGATATGTGTACGTATGCATATATAAACACTCCTATATAGACATATATGTATGTATAAGCATATATACTTCACCTATACTCATACTGAGAAAAGCTTCATAAGTTACAATTATCGTTTTTCCATGTTGGCATGTAAATAGTTCAACTTTGATAAGTTCCTTATGATTTCTTTTCCTTGTTTACCTTCTCATGCTTCTTGTATTTGAGTGTCAAATTTTCTTTTCAGTTCTGGTTTTTTCAGCAAGAATGTTTGAAAGTCCTCTACCTCACTGAATGATCATATTTTCCCCTGGAACATTATACTCAGTTTTGCTGGGTGGATGATTCTTGGTTCTTTTTTTGTTCTGTTTTGTTTTTTTGGAGGGAGGAAGGTAGGGCAATTGGGGTTAAGTGACTTGACCAAGATCACACGGCTAGTTTTTGTGTGTTTGTGTTAAGTATCTGAGGCTGGATTTGAACTCAGGTACTCCTGCCTCCAGGGCCAGTGCTCTCTTCACTGAGCGACCTAGCTGCTCCTGATTCTTGGTTTTAATCCTAGCTCCCTTGATCTCTGAAATATCATATTCCAGGCACTTCAATCCCTTAACGTAGAAGCTCTTAGATACTGGGTTATCCTAATTGTGTTTCCACAGTATTCAAATTGTTTCTTCTTGGCAGCTCGTGGTATTTTCTCCTTGATCTGGGGACTCTGGAACCTGACTATAACAGGAGTTA
>JAQQSU010011136.1:0-12246 GCA_028627135.1 Pseudochirops cupreus
TGGGGGAGGGGGGATACACTGGGATGGCTGTTTTGGGACAGTGGGTGGGGGAAAGAATGGGGAGAAAATCTGTAACTCAAAATCTCACAGAAATGAATGATGTAAACTAAAATAAAATTAAAAAAAATAAAAAAATTTAAAAAAGGAAGAGGAAAGCCTCAGGGAAAGGTTTAGTGCAACTCAATAAGCATCAAGAAGCCCCTGGAGTCGAAATCTGGGAACTGGCTGTTATCCTGGAACCTGCAGATAGAATGACCACAATTTTAAGGGCAGCAGCCAAAGAAAGAACCAAGAGTGCCAGGGTGACCTGGATGAGTCTTTGCTTCCTAATGCATGCTGGGTCCTGCTGAATGAATGGGTTAGGAGTGCTCTGGAGACCCCAAAATACCAAAACGCCAGGTCCTGGCAAAAGAATTCAACTCAAGTCTTCTCAGCCAAAGAAAAGCAAAGTTTATTAAAAGCTCATTGAAAGTTCGCCATATTGGGTAGACTCCTAAGGAGCCTAGGTATCTGTGACACTTGCATTGGGCAAGTAGGTCAGAGCAAGTCTGACACAGAGTGAGTCTGTGCTAAGTCATATTATGGCGCTCTCATCAGAAGACATTTTTAAAGTTGTCTGTTGAATTGGCTTTTCCAAGAACGTGGGTTTGTGTGGTGAAACAGACTGATAATACTTGCTTCAACTGAGTTGACCTTGATAAGCAGAGAGAGACTCCTCAAAAAGGTGACCAGGGATGTAGGTTGTCAGACCTACAGCTAGCCGGGAACATCAAGATCATGTGATGCAAGAGGGAAGGGTCATGGCTCTTGTACGACCTTGGGCAAATTTATCTGCCTTCTCTTGGAGACTCAGTTTCCTTATCTGGAAAATGATGCAGTTGGACTAGATCAGTGGTTCTCAACCTGGGGGTTGCGACCCCTTTGGGGGTCGAACAACCCTTTCACAAGGATTGCCTAAGACCATCGGAAAACACATACTTCCGATGGTCTTAGGAACCAAGACACCCCTCCTCTGTCTGTCTCCAGGTGGATCTGCCCACATGCAGATATGCCCACATAGGAGTATTAAAGGGTCGCAGCATTAGGAAGGTTGAGAACCACTGGACTTGATGGACTCTGGGGCCTCTCCCAGCTCCACATGTCAGATTCTATGATGGCAGTGGGTGGGAAGGGAGCAAGTATTTAAGCACCTACTATGTACCAAACACATGCTAAGTGCTTTACAACTATTCCATCTGATGGTGATCGTTTCCTCCCTGGACCTCAGTTTCCTCATCTGTAAAATGAGGGAGTTGGACTAGATGGCCCCTGAGCCAGCTCTAACCTCAGAGTGCAGGGACAGTCCTCTATGAAGATCACTTGAAGGAGTTTTTATTCTAGGGAGAAGCAGACTTGGGGATGGGGTTGGGACAGGACTCCTTTAACAATTTGAAAGGCAGCCAAATAGATAAAGGCTTGGTTTTGTTCTTGAGCCCAAGGGGCAGAACTAGGAACAGAAAGGGAAGTTTCAAAGAGACCAATTTAGGCTCGATATGGGGGAGGGCCCTTCGGGGGAAGCTTTTCTAACAATTGTTGTTGCTGTTGAGTCATTTCAGTGGTGTCTGACTCTCCGTGACCCCATTTGATGTTTTCTTGGCAGAGATACTTGAATGGTCTGCCATTTCCTTCTCCAGCTCATTTTACAAATAAGGAAGCTGAGGCAAACAGGGTAAAATGACTTGCTCAGGGTCACACAGCTAGTAGATGTCTGAGGCAGAATTTGAACTTGGGTCTTCCTGACCCCAGGCACTACGAACTATGGCGCCACCTAGCTGCCCCTTTCCTAACAATTAGAGCTGTCCAAAAGCCACAGAGGGCCATATATCCACATATAAGCCTAGGGAAAGACAATCCCTGTCCTCAAGGAGTTTACATTCTAATGGAGGGATATAATTACCTACAGGAAAGCTGAAAAGGAAGGGAGGGTGGAGAGAGAAATGAAGGTGCCAGGCAGGTGGTAGAGAAAGTTTCTGAGAGTCAGGAGTATAGCCTGGAGAAGAATGGAGGTTTGGCTGACTTGGGCTTCAAAATGGATTTTCTGAGAGGAAGCTGACAATCAGAGGGAAAAGCTGAAGGGGTAGAGGGTACTTCCAATTTAAGAAGTTTCCTAATTTCCTATTCTAGCTAGAAAGTTTGGTTTCCAGTAACGGAGATTACTACAGCTCTATTCAGGATTCTAGAGGTAAATCATTAGAGATCGTGGAATTTCTTTCTATTATTACAACTCATGAGCCCCCACCAATGTGCTTCCCTTATTGATATCAGATGATATCAATTAACCATTCAGGCCAGATCAGCTTTTAGAAATGGATATTTACAAAGGTGCTGTATGTATATGTGTATGTATGTATGTATGTATGTATATATATATATATATATTACATATATATGGAGAGAGAGAGGAGAGGAGAAGAAGAAGAAGAAGAAGAAGAGGAAGAGGAAGGAGGAAGAGAAGGAGGAGGAGGAGGAGGAGGAGGAGGAGGAGGAGGAGGAGGAGGAAATGGCAAACCACTCCAGTATCCTTGACCAGAAAACCCTGTGAACTGTCATAGAGTCAGGCAGACTGAACAAGGTAGCATGGGGCAGCTAGGTGGCACCGTAATGCATAAAGCACCAGCCCTGGAGTCAGGAAGACTCAGCTTCCTGAGTTCAAATCTAAGTGTGATGCTGGTCAAGTCACTTCACCTCAGTTTCCTCATCTGTAAAATGAGCTGGGGAAGGTTATGGCAAATCACTCTAGTATCTTTTCCAAGAAAATCCCAAATGGGGTCACAAAGAGTGGGAAACGACTAAAACCACAACAATGGGCCCAGGAGTCAGAAAAACCTCTGTATCATACTCATGCTAATACGGGTCCATCACTGGAGGCAACTTTCTAAGATTATTTATATAGTTAAGGAGGTGTGGTTAACCTTAGTCTCTGAAGAGATTTTTCTAAGGAACAGTACCAGGGGAAAGTGTGTTAGAGAGCCTGTGTTCTCACTTCCCTTCTGATACTTATGGGACAAGCTCTTTAATTTCTCCCGGCCCCGGTTCTCTCGTTTGTAAAACAGGACAAATAGGTTAGAGGGCTTCTAACGTCCCTTACTGCTCACGGCTCCCTGTCCCCCCAAATAACATTTTAAAAAACGTTGATGTTGAAAGTTAGCCTGGTGCTTTTTAAAAAAAATCAGTGGTAGGCAGCACATGAGAACATGTATGAACATTTGCTAGGAATTCTTATTTTTAAAGGAAAGAATTTTTTTAAAGCTGCAAAGTGAATGTGAATAAAAGTGAGGTGCCTTGGGTGTGAGCTTAACAAGCTGATTTGGGCCCACTGCTTCCAGCACAGCTCCGAGAAGGTGCCACACACCAAAGCATGGCCAATATTGCAATCGGAGAGATGGGCAGCAGCCTCCTCTCCTGTGACTACAACCTGAAACGTGCCTGAAAACAATCTCTGGGAGGTTCCTGGGCTGGAGTTCTTCCGCAGGGAATACTAAGAGATTCCTTGGCAGCTGCTGCTCTTTCAGACCTAACTCAGTTCGCCCAGGTTTCCGATTTCTTTTCCCCGATGGTCTAAGACCTACGCCTGAATTAGCCTCCCTATTCCTGGAACGCAGTTGTTTGTCTTGGGTCCCCGGGAGGGGCAAAGGAGGGGAGAGGAGAAAGGAAACTCCTAGCTGGTGAGGCAAAGTTCAAAGTTCAAAACCTCCGAGGAGGAGACAGAGGCAGGGGCAGGTCGAGGGGTAGACCGGCAGACAGAGAAGAGACCCCCTCAAGCCAGACAGGCAAACGATGAAAGCTGGAGTGTCTGCGTGCGCTGCTCTGTGTCTACGCTAACCGGAGGATGGCGTGTCAATCAGCCTCAGACTATGGGCCCCAGCAGCCACTGCCCATGCAGGACCACAGTGCTGGTGCCTAATACCACCTATCCCTAAGCTCCCTTCTTTCTGTGTCGTGGATGGAGGGGTAGTGAGGAAGGAGAGAGGGGTGGTGGTGATAGGCGCTGATGGTGAAGAAGAAACTGACAAAAAGGGGTGGGGGAGAAAAGGGAGAAAGGAAGAAAAGAGGTGGCTCATTAGCATGCTCCCATTCCATTGGCTCTTTCCGCCGCCCTCCTTTACATACGTCCTTTCCCAGCTGGCTGGCTCGCTTTTGCGGGTGCTGTAGAGAGAGGGTGGCTGGCTGCTGCTGCTGCTGCTCCTGCTCTCCCCGCTCCTGTGCAGTGCAGGTCTCGGGCTGCGAGACTACGCCGGGCTGGTAGGCAGGCGGGCCGGCCTGAGGTGCTGCAGCCGTGGCCGTGGCGTCTGGCCGCTACTCCTGCTGTTGTTGTCTGTTTGGGGCCGCTGCCTGGCTTCCCGAGGCTGAATCCGCGGAGTCGAGCACAGCCCCCGGCCCAAGGAGGAACGCGCAAAAGACTTTTTTCTTTCTTCTTTTTTTTTCTTTGGAAGGTGGGAAGTAACTGCGTGTGATTCCTATCCACCACCCCCGGCTGTTCTGGCCGCCCGCCTTCTCCTCCCATTTCTCATGCGCCTCTGGCTCCGGGGCCCGCGGGAGATTATTTAGGGGTCTTCTCTGCGTGCGCAAAAGGAGGCGGCGGCCCAGGAAGGCGGAAAGTAGTAATACTTCGTAGTTCTGCAGTGGGGGAAAAGTGAGCCTCAGAGACGGCGGCGGCTGCGGGCCGGGCTCCCGTGCCTATCCCCTCCCCCCTCTCCTGCTCTTGCTGCCCTCCTCACGCTGCCTTTCTTTTTCTGGCTTTCCCTGCCCGGGTTGGTTTCTTGTCGGAGCAGCATGAAGTGCAGCCGCGATGGCCAGGAGAGGTAAGAGCGTGGTCAGGACGTTGGAAGATCTGACGCTGGACTCGGGTTATGGTGGTGCCGCGGACTCGGTCCGCTCTTCCAACTTGTCCCTGTGCTGCTCTGATTCACACCCGGCGTCGTCCTCTTACCCTTATGGAGGGAGCTGCTGGCCTCATCTAGTTGACTCCATGCACAGCAGACACAACAGCTTTGACACCGTAAACACTGCCCTGGTGGAAGACTCCGAGGTGCTGGACTGCGCGGGCCAGCACTGCTCCAGGCTGCTGCCCGACCTCGAGGACGTGCCTTGGACCCTGCCCGAGCTGGAGGCGCTGCTGCTGCTGCGCCCCCGGGAGCCGCGGGCCGGCTTGGCGTCCGCCTGCCTTCCGGCGCCCGCGGCGGGCCCGGGCCTGCCCAAGGATGCCCTGGCCCGCCTGTCCACGCTAGTGAGCCGGGCGCTGGTGCGGATCGCCAAGGAGGCGCAGCGGCTGAGCCTGCGCTTCGCCAAGTGCACCAAACACGAGGTCCAGAGCGCCATGGAGATCGTGCTGTCCTGGAGCCTGGCGGCGCACTGCACTGCTGCCGCTGTCGCCGCGCTCTCCCTCTACAACATGAGCAGCGCCGGCGGCGACCGCTTCGGCCGAGGCAAGTCGGCCCGCTGTGGGCTCACCTTCTCTGTGGGTAAGGTGTACCGCTGGATGGTGGACAGCCGCGTGGCGCTGCGCATCCACGAGCACGCAGCCATCTACCTGACCGCTTGCATGGAGAGCCTCTTCCGGGACATCTACGGCCGGGTGCTGGCCGCCGGGCTGTTGCAGCCCCCCCTGGCCCTGGCCCCGGGCCCTCCCCCGGTCCCACCGCCGCCGCCGCCACCCGGGGCGCTGCCCCCGCCGCCCCCGCCCCCTCCCCCGCCGCCGCCGCCACTGCCCCCGCCGCCGCCCCGTGTCCCAGTGGAGCGGGAGCGGGAGACCGGAGCAGGAGCTGGGGCCGGGCCCGGGGCCGGAGGGGGCTGCAGTGCGGGAAGCAGTACTAGCGGGGGCAGCAGCTGCTGCGCGCCCCCCGCAGCTGGCGCCGCGGCCGCCGCCGCTGGCCACCACCAAGTCCACCACCATCACCACCACCACTACCACCAGCCGCAGCACCATCACTATGCTCCCCAGGAGCCTTCCAAGTTCACCGTGGAATCCCTGGAGCAGACAGTCAACAACGACTCGGAGCTCTGGGGGCTGCTGCAGCCCTACCAGCATCTCATCTGCGGGAAGAACGCCCACGGTGAGTGCCCAGGGGCAACCCTGTCATCCTCGTTCCCCTTCTCTGGACAGCCGGGTCCCTGCAGGAGTCTTAGGCACCTTGGCTGAGAAAGGAAAAGAGGCTTACGAACAGGTCTCTTACCCTCCCTTTCTCGAGGTCTACACCCGCATAAGTTGCTCGCCTTTCCGGGTCAGAGCGCCTAGATCCCAGGGAGTACGGTCACGCCCCCTCGGGAACCTCGGTGGAGCCCCAGCAGGCGGGCAGTAGAGCTCCCGGGCCTCCGGCCTCCCGACTCTAGGCTCCTGCCCAGCGGGGGCGGGGCCTGCCACATATTTTGACAGGTTTGGGATTTTGCTGCAGATATTTATTCCCCATCCCCTCCCCTGACTTGCCTCCCCTGTGCCCAAAGCGACGTTTTGACCTTGAAGCTGACAGATTCTGGGGCGCCGGAGAAGGAGGCTGACTATGAATGAGGGAGGTGGTACCGTTGCTTTGCTTACCCCTTAACTCTCTCTCTGGGCACCGAGCTGGGAGAGGATGGGGACGACAATCAGGGTTTCAAGCAGGGCGGAGTCAGAGCCAGAGGGTAAAGGAAGACAGCTGCACAGTGTATGCGAGGGACTTCTAGGTCCGCAGTGTTCCCCTTTATTTGGGGGAATTTTTATAGGATTAGCTCTGGGAAAGTGAGAGCACCCTAGGTGCTACCCGGACCCTCTTCAGTCCTAGGGATGCAGCTCCAGCAGTGCCCATTCTGGTGAAAGGACTCTGTCTCCCCAAGAGCCTGCGGTGGGAAGAGGAGAGGGAAAAGAGAAGATGGAATGGGGAGGGAGAGAGGTGTGGCTGGGGTAGGGCATCTCCAGCCAGTCTTTCCAGCAGGTTCTGAAACTGTTCTCTCCTGATCTCCTCTATTTTTAAGACTAGCCAGAAGCAGGACCTATATTGGCATTGCAAGCCTGGTGGGGGGTAAGGAAGATTAAGTGTGAAGATGGGATTGAGGGGCAAACGGTACCTTGAGTGAGTGAGAGAGAGAAAGGGAGAGAGAGATGAGAGAGACAGAGACAGAAAGACAGAGACAGAGACAGAGAGAAAGAGAGCTCTCAGCCCTCCTGCCCCTCTCAGAAAGCCTGAGCTAGATACTTCAAAGCTTCAATTTTCCACAGGAAATGGTATAAGCGTAACCAGACACTCCACAAACGAAAGAAAACTTTGTTACATATTCAGTGGTTTGGCCAGAGGTTGCCTGGTGGGGACTGAAATGCTGTCTTTCTGGACAGATTTCATTCATGTTGCTGCATGTTCACCCTGGAGGCTGCTACAGCGTTGGGCCCTAATGCTGTAGAACCTGCCCCCCAGCCCATATTCCCCTGTGAGAGAGAGAGCCTGAAAGTGTTGGTGTCCAGCAAGGGAGGAGGGGCCTCCAGGACCCCAGAATGCTCATTCTCAAGGGAGAGGGGACATTTCCAGATTCTTTTGTTCAACTGTATATAGTAAGCAAACTTACTCTGGATTCCAGGGGGAGGACTGGGGAAGTGACATAGAAGGGCAAACCCACAATTCTTGCCCTCAGGAAGCTTACATTTCATTGAGAGTACTATAGGTACCATCTTCCTCATTTACAGGTGAGAAAATGGAAGCTTTAGAATCAGTCAATGAGCATTTGTTAGGCCTTAATTCTATGCCAGGAATGGTTTTAAGCTCTACAGATACCAAGAAAAACAAAGCCAATCTTTACTCCTAGGAACTACCAGGGCTTGGCAGGAAAGAGGAGGACCAAGTCTTGGAAGCTGTTTGGTGGCAGAACCAAGACTTGTAGACTGCCCAGAGTTTTCCCCCCCGCAGTCCTGCCTCTACCCCTCTTTGGTCAGCAGAAGGCATATTCTCTAAGGGACAGAGAATCTAGCCTAATATTGGCTAGATGTGGCCCCCCTTCCTTTCTCATCCTGATGTACTCTGCCCTGGAAAATCCCAAACAATTAGTGAATTTCTGGGAGAGAGACCAGGAAGAGATTTTGGAGACCTAACTCTCATTTTACAGATAAGAAAAGGCCCAGAGATTTATTTTCCCAGCATCCCACAGCTAGATGGGATCTTGGAATTTCCTAGATGAAAATGTTATAGAATATAGATGAAGAAATGGAAGCTTGGGGGGAGAGGGGAGGCTTCCCTTCCTAAGTTAGTATCAGCTGGTGAATTTCAGAGACAGGACCAGGACTTCTGAGAAAGAGCAGAGACTAGTTGCTAGAGAGCTGTCTTCAAAGACCTGAGTTCTAGTGATGACCTGGGAGTCACAGACTGTCAGTGTGACCCTGGGTACATGTGACTCAGTGGTCCAGGCGAGTCTTTAAGGCTGAATATCTTCAAGAAGGTGCTGACCTGCTTTGGTGCAGGGAGTTTCTTCCCTGGGAGCTCCCTATGTCAAATCTGACAATTTTTGAAAAAGAAAGATCCATTTCTCCATCCCTAAACTTGCAGCAATCTAGTTACAATACTGTCTAACATAAAGGCACAGAAAAAAGAGATAAAAATATGCCTGCCGTTAGACCACAAGGAGCTGGTTAAAAATCCACCCTTGGCTCCTCTAGCTTGGCACTGCTAGACAGATTTTTTGACCACAGGTGGCCTTGTCAGGCTGGGTCCACCTCTGTTTTGATGGGCTTTGTTTAATAAAAGGCTTAGGGAGTGAAATGCTGAAGGTCAAAGGAACTTCCTTTGGTTCAGGCAAACCTTCTCAGGGAAGCAGCTCTTTGTAGTGGAAAGACCACAGCCTGGCAGTCAGAAGACTTGGGGTCTAACCCTGGATCTGCAACTCCCCAGGTATGTGCCATTGGGAAAGCCATTATGCCTCTCTGGGCCTCTGTTTCCCCATCTCTACAAGGCGGTAGGGCTGGACTAGATGATCTCCTAAGGCCCCTTCCTGGCTTTAAAATTCTTTTCCTAGACTCTTTCTTCTTTTTCTTTAATGGGTTTCACTTTTATAATCCACTTCTTTTTAAAAGTTTTTGTGTTTATTTTTTTTAAAGAATGGTTATAATTTAAGGAGAAGGAAGACCACAGAGTTGGTTAGGCCTGTTTGAGTTGGCATTGTTTCCTGCTAGGTTCCCATTACAGTGTATTTTCACATGAAGTTCTAGTGTAGCGGTTCTCAACCTGTGGGTTGCGACCCCTTTGGGGGTTGAACGACCCTTTCACAGGGGTCCCAGGGGTGCCTAAGACCATTGGAAAACACATTTCCGCCGTGCTCAACACCAAGCTCCTCTATGTCTCCAGATGGGTCTGCCCACGTGCATTAGGAAGGTTGAGAACCACTGTTCTAGTGTGTTCATTTTAAAATCCCATTTATCATCGAGGATATAAACTTTGCCTTAATTTCACCTCTTTCCCCATCCCACCCCAAGCTGTTTCCTTGGCTTTATTAAGGCAATGGCCCGATCTATCTAACATCTTTGGATAATAAGGGTTTCCACACAAGTGGGAAACATAAGCCACTTCCCTGCCTTATTAAACAGAGTATGATGAATGCACCTTACCTGTTTGTTGCTGATAGGGTCTCATCATTGTGCCCATCCAAAATTGCACACTCTCAGGCTCACTCTCTCTGGACAAACCTGGGAAGGATCTTTCTGGGAAGCTGGCACTAGAGTGTGCAATCCTAAGTACAAGAAGTGGGTAAGTAAATGGGTTGACCAGGAGACATTTCTAATGGTGTCTTCACAAGGATACAGGAAGATAGTCTAAGGTTGCTGAAATTTTTAGGCAACTAAAATTGTACAATTAACTGCTTTCATCACTAGGATCTAGAAAAGCGAGAGGATTATCACTCCAGGGTCACTGATGGAGTAAGTGGCAGCCTCAACTCAACTCTTCTGACCTTCAGATCCAGGGCTTTGCTGCTCTCTTCCAGCACATAGGAAATCCAAAGGCAGAAATAAAACAGGTTGCCCTCAAAGGGTTTACATTCAACTTAGGGGAGATGATGTGAACACAGATCAGTAAAGGTGAAATATGCATGAAGTCATTTGGAGGAAGAGAGCATTGACTCCTGGGAAAACCTGGGAAGGATCTTTCTGGGAAGCTGGCACTTGAGCGTAAAAGGGAGCTAGAGTTTCTAAGAGCTAGAGGTGAGGAGATGCCCTCCAGGTTTGGGCTGGAATCCAAGCAAAGGCCACAGTGTGGGAGATGGGAATGGCAGCTAGGTGGCATAGAAGATAGAGCATTAGATATGGAGTTAGGAAGACCTAAGTTCAGATCCTGCCTCAGACACTAGCTGTGGCCAGTCACTTAATGCCTTACAGTCTCAGTTTCTTCATCTGTGAAATGGGGCTAATTCTATCATCCACCTCATCAAGTAATTTTTAAGGGTCAAATGAGATTTGTAAAGTGCCTTGTGAACCTTAAAGCTCCATATAAATGCTTATTATTGTTGCTGGTGTTACCCAGAACACAGAGTACACAAGGGAAAATGTGTGATCAGCTTTGAAAGGGTTGGATGCCCTGTGTCAAACTTTGGAAGTACATGGACAAAGGTCCTATAGGATAGGAAAGATTGGGTGGGTTGTAGACTGTATTGTTGGAAGGAATTTCTCAATCTGTGGACACAGACACATCTGAGCATTGAGTCACCTGGAAAGCTAGCCTGGCCCTAGGTTATGAAGGGCTTACTTGCCAAACAGAGGAATTTGTATTTTAGCTAGAGACAATAGGGAAACATTCAAGCTTCTTGAGATGGAGAGTGATGATAGTGAAACCTGTGCTTTAATTGTATGACTAGGGCAGCAGCAGGAAAGACATTGGACAGGGGAGAGAGTGGAGGCAGAGAGATGAATTAGAAATTTCCTTATGGGACTATCATAGTTGCCTAAAAATATCAGCAACCTTAGACTATCTTCCTGTATCCTTGTGAAGACACCATTAGAAATGTCTCTATCCTGGTCAACCCATTTACTTACCCTCTTCTTGTACTTAGGATTAGCAGGAGAGACCGAGACAGAGGGAATAAGGCAAAGAGACAGAAAGATAGAGACAAAGAGAATGAGGCAGAAACACAGAAAGAACAAGGCAGAAACAGAGAAAGAGAGAGAGAGACAGAAAGACACAGAGAAACACAGAGGAAACAAGACAGAGACACAGAGAGAGACAGAGAGAAAAATAGAGACAGAGAGACATGGAGAAAGTGAGACAGAAACAGAGACAGAGACTGGGAAAGGTAGAAGCAGGAGAACTCCGTGAGCTCCCTCTATCTCCACCTCCACCTCAAATATTTATAAAATATGACTCTAAACAAATTTTAGAGCTCCAGAGCCCACAAAATGACAGAGAAGCAGAGCTCCCACTGAAGGCAGCCTGGTGGGAGAACAGAAGTGTTCATTGCAGAACGCTGGGAAACCAGCCTGGCATGAACCCATGACTTTAGCCTCATGGTGTCCAGGACAAGCTGGGGCTAGGGCTGGAGCATTCCAGAGAGTGGATCTCCAGCAGCTGTGGCCATTTCCAAAATTATCAACCCATAAGAACCAAGGACAAAGTGAAAGGTCAGTGGAACTTGGCTAAATTTGGGGGAGAGAAGCAGGTCCGGCTGTCTGCCCTCAGGGCAAGAAAGCAGCAGAAGGGGCAGCCCTGCAGCCACCTCCACGAGACTGCTTCAGATTGCAGGGGGTGCCAAACAACCATTCAGAGGCTAAGTGCTCTTGCCTTAATCTGCCTGGATTGAGATCATGGTCTTGGGTGGTGGTCCTGAGGTGCATGACCAGTGAGCCAAAGCTAGTGGGGGCTGTAGAGACAATCTCCTAATAGCTCTGGCAGCTACAAAACCCCCAGCAATTTGGGACAAAGCTCTCCCCTCTGAAAGCAGAGTTCTATGGAGCCCAAAAGTCAAGTAATTGATTGGCAACATGAGCAGGCAAAGGAAGCAAAGCAAGCACAGCAATCCAACTTTAGATTCCTTTTTGGGGGACAAAAAGGATCAAAGCATGGAATGGGAGGAAGACAACACAGTCAGAACTCCTGCACCAAAAGCTTCCAAGAAAAATATAAACTGGTTAGAGGCTATAGAGGAGCTTAAGAAGGATTTTGAAAATCAGGTAAGAGAAGTGGAGGAAAAATTGGGAAGAGAAATGAGAATGATGCAAGAAAATCATGAAAAGAGAGTCAACAGCATGTCTTAAAAAAATAACACCTT
>JAQQSU010011137.1:0-12246 GCA_028627135.1 Pseudochirops cupreus
CTTTGGCTTTATTTTTGCAACAACAACAACAACAAAATTCAGTTTAATATAAATCAAAGTTACCCATTTTGCATCTCATAATGCTCTCTATCTCTTGTTTTGTCATAAATTCTTTCCTTCCCCATAAATCCGACCAGTAAATTATATCTTGTTCTCCCAGCTTGATTACAGTATCAGACTGTATATCTAGATCATGCATCCATTTGTAGGTTATTTTGGTATACGGTGTGAGATATTGGTCTATGCCAAAGTTTAGCCATACTATTTTCTGGTTTTCCCAGCAGGTTTTATCAAATAGCGAGTTATTGTCCTAGAAGCTGGAGTCTTTGGGTTTACCAAACAGTAAATTTCTATAGTCATTAACTGCTGTGTCTCATATACCTAATCTATTCTACTCATCCCCTACTCTATTACTCAGCCAGTACCAAGTAGTTTTGATGACTACTACTTTATAATAAAGATTAAAATCTGGTATGGCTAGCCCACCTTCTCTAGCATTTCTTTTCATTAATTCACTTGATAATCTGGACACTTTGTTCTTCCAGATATATTTTGTTACTATTTTTTTTCTATCTCTGTAAAACAATTTTCTGATTGATTAGCATGGCACTAAATAGGTAAACTAATTCAGGTAAAATTGTCATTTTTAATGTATTACTTCAACCTAGCCACACACAACTGGTGTTTTCCCAATTATTTAGATCTGAATTTATTTGTGTGAAAAGTGTTTTGTAATTGTGTTCATATAGTTCCTGGGTTTGTTTTGGCAGGTAGATTCCCAAATATTTTATAATGTCTACAGTAACTTTAAATGGAATTTCTCTTTCATTTTCTTGCTGTTGATCTGAGTTAGAAATATATAGGGATGCTAAGGATTTATATAGGTTTATTTTATGTCCTTCAACTTTGCTAAATTTATTTATTATCTCAAGTAGTTTTTTACTTGATTCTCTAGGATTCCATAAGTATATCATCATGTCATCTGCAAAGAATGATAGTTAACTCTCTTCTTTGCTTAATCTATTTCCTTTGATTCTTTTTTCTTCTTCTTTTGCTACAGCTAACGTTTTTAGTACCAAATTGAATAATAGGGGTGATAGTGGACATCCTTGTTTTACCCCTGATCTTAGTGGAAATGCTTCTAGAGTTTCCCCATTACATATAATACTTGCTGATGGTTATAGATATATGCTACTTATTATTTTAAGGAAGACCCCATTTATTCCTATACTTCCTACTGTTTTTAATAGGAATTGGTGTTTTATTTTATATTAAGTTTTTTTCTGCATCTATTGAGCTAATCATGTGGTTTCTACTAGTTTTATTGTTGACATGACCAATTATACTGATATTTTTCCTAATATTGAACCACCCTTTCATTCCTGGAATAAATCCTATCTGATCAAGGTTTATTATTCCCATGATAAGTTCCTGAAGTCTTTTTGCAAATATTTTATTTGAAATTTTACCATCTATATTCATGAGGGAAATTGGTCTACAATGTTTTTTCTCTGTTTTGGCTCTTCCTGATTTAGGTATCATTACCATATTTGTGTCATAAAAAGTATTTGGTAGGACTCCTCCAATTTTCCTGTTAGTTTATAAAGTATTGGAATCAGTTGTTCTTTCAATGATTGACAGATTTCTCTTGTAAATCCATCTGGCCCTGGAGATTTTTCCGTATGGAGTACATTAAGGGATTGTTCAATTTCTTTTTCTGAGATGGGGTTTTGGTTCCTATTCAGTGAATCTGGGCAACTTATATTTCTATAAATATTAATCCATTTCATTAAGACTGTCAAGTTTATATGCATACAATTGGGCAAAATAATTCCTAATGATTATTTTAATTTCATTGGAGATCAATTCACCCTTTTCATTTTTGATACTAGTAATCTAGTTTTCTTTCTTTTTTTAAATCAAATTGACTAAAGATCTATCAATATTATTGATTTTTTCATAAAACCACCTCTTGGTTTTATTTATTGGTTTATTAGTATTCTTAATTTCATTTTTTTCCATCTTTCTTTTGTTTTCAATATATCTAATTTAGTGTTTAATTGGGGATTTTCAATTAGTCATTTTTTTTGGTGGCATGCCCAATTTATTATCTCCTTTTTCTCTACTTTATTCATATAACCATTCAGAGAAATCAAACTTCCCCTAAGAACTGCTTGCAATGCATCCCACAGGTTTTGATATGTTGTCTCATTATTGTCAGTCTCTTGAATAAAGTTACTGATTATTTCTATGATTTCTTGTTTGACACACTCATTCTTTAGCATTAAATTACTTAGTTTCCAAATAGTATTTAATCTATCTTTCCATGGCCCTTTATTACATATAATTTTTATTTCATCATGATCTGAAAATGATGCATTTAGTATTTCTGCCTTTTTACACTGAATTGTGAGGATTTTATGTCATAGTATTGTAATGACAAGCAAAGTAGTTAATACCTTGTTTCAGCTATTTATTTGACAGGTTTTTTTTCCTGTTCTTGTCCATGATTGTATGAAATCTTTGTTGAGAAGTAGAACTTGTGAACCCCACAGCTTGTGAACCCTAGAACTTTTGAATTTCTATTGCTGATACAACAGGAAGGGTACGAGGTAATGACCATATGTAAGGAGAGGCTCAGGCTGGAGAGAGAAGAACTGAGAAGAGAGCAGAACTCTTGTGGTGGCAGAGTTAAGAAGGAGCACACTTGTGGTATCCCTGCACTCTTTGTTTGTCTGTTTTCTGTGTTGGTTTTTGTTTGTGATACTTTGTACAGAAGCCCTGGGACTTTACTGGAAGCTCTGAAAGAGATGTTCTCCTTGTCTGTTTACAGAAGTCCTGGAGGAGGGATTTTCGAGGTCCTGGAACTTTACTGATGATTTATGTTGACCTCTTGGACCTCATTTATGGGTTTGTGTTGATTTCTATACTGATGATGTGTATTGAGTTCTCAGACCTTGTTGGTGGATTTGTGTTGATTTCACAGGCAGATAGTGAATTGATGATGGTGCTGACAATGTTTATGAATATTATTGTGGCTCTGTTAAGCTTTTTCTTCCAAGTAAAAGGAACTGTGAAGGACTTAAGGTGGACCATACACTGTGAACTTTACTGTGGAACAGGAACTGGGCAAGGAGCTGGACAAGGTGCTGAGAGTTGCCTACCTTTGAATCCAGGTGATAGTTGGGTAGATTCAGGTAGGAGCTGGTTCTATGGAAGAGGAACCATGGAAGCTGAACCAGTCTCCCATCAAGATGAAAAAAACCTCTTATTGGCTACCTAATGCTGACTGAGAACCTAGGGGTGGAGAAATATGTGACCTAGGGGTGGAGAAATATGACCTTTGTACTTTGTGTCCCTTAAGGAGGCTTGCTCCATAAGGATGATTGAGTCAAGGACTTACTGAATGATACCTTTTGAAGATTTTGCCTCAGTGCCCTTGGGCCATGCTGGTGTCTGCAGATTCTCCTGATGGTGGGAAAGCACACATAAGGTTTTGGTGTTAACACTTGTTGGCTCCACATCCCTGAGATTCAGGATCTCTTGCTGGTAGGCTGAGATGGGTCTTTTTGGGATGTCCCCTCCCCTTCACTTTAGCCTCAACACAGCAAAAGCCCTACCCTTTCTCTATCACTCCCAAGCCTGTTCCTGGTTCCACTATTTCAGGATTTCACACTGGAGCCATAAATTGTGAGTTTTCAGGGCTGAAGGGAGGAGATTAGGGCAGCTAGGGTTTATTCCACCATCTTCCGGTGGTTTTTAAACATACAGGTTGTGGGCTGATAAACCCAGGAGTAGTTATTGTTGTTGCCACAGGCCGTGCACTTTTCTCTTACCCAGCTCTGACAGATACCTTGTCCTATAGTGAGAGTTCTGGGAATTGCCTCTGCAGGGGGTGAATAAGCTCACCCGGGCTTGCTCCTGTGCTTGTGCAGCCCTCATGCTCCACACTTCCCCTGCCCAGCCCTACTGTCGGCACTTTCCTAGACTGGAAATCTGATGCTCTACCTCCCAATGGATTGTGCCACTATAAAATCCATTCAGATTCATTTTTTAGAGGTTACTAAAGGAATTCACAGAGGTTCAGGTGACTTACTGATTTCACTCCAATCTCTTTCTATAACTCATTTAACTTCTTAATAATTTGTGTGCTATACCATTTGGTGAATATATGTTTAGTATTTATTACTTCATTATCTATAGTATCTTTTATCAAGATATAGTTTCCTCCTTTTCTTTTTCATTTGATTTATTTTTTCTTCTACTTAGTCTGAGATCATGATTGCTTTTCCTGATTATTTTTAAATTTCAGCTGAAGAACAATAGATTCTGCTTTAATTGTTTACCTTTAGTCAGTGTGTCTCTCTGCTTCAAATTTGTTTCTTGTAATAGACATATTGTACAATTCTGTTTTGACTCCATTCTGCTATGCACTTCAATTTAATGAGTAAATTTATTCTATTCACATTTACAGTTATGATAACTAATTATTTCCCTCTATTTTTCCTTGTTTGTCTTTCTCTCTCATTTGCTTTTCACCCTGTTCTTCTTCATTACTGTTTTTCTTCTGACCACTGCCTCACTTAACTTGCTATCCCTTCTATCAGTCTCCCCTTCTGATTCTCATTCTTATTTAATTCCCTATAGGGTATTTCTATATCTCTATATTTAATTCCCTATAGGGTCTACATAGGGATTTCTATATCCTAATGAGTATATTATTTCCACTTTGAGTAAATTCTGATGAGAGGAAAGTTGAAGCATTCACATTCCTCCATTTTCCATTCCACCATAATAGGTCTTTCACACACTTTTTTTTTTAATTTAGCATAACTATCTATGTATATATTCCTTCTAATTTCCCTTATATTGATACAATACTTAAGGATTACAAATATCATCTTCCCACGTAGGTATGTAAACAGTTCAACATTATTGAATCTTTTGTGTGCTTTTTTTCTTATCACATTTTTACTTTTTTATGTTTCCCTTTAGTCTTGTATTTGAAGATATTTTTTTTTTAATTTTGCTTTGATATTTTTATTAGGCATGCTTGAAATTCCTCTATTTCATTAAATATGCATTTTCCCCTAGATGTATTATGCTCAGTTTTTTCTGAGTGTGTGATTCCTGACTATGATCCTAACTTCTTTGCCTTCTGGAATATCATATTCTAAGTCCTCTAGTTCTTTAATGTGGAAGATGTTGAATCTTGTGTAATTCTGACTCTAACTCCACAATGTTGGACTTGTTTCATTCTTTCTGCTTGCAGTGCATTTTTTTTTTTGACCTGGGAATATTGTAGTTTGGCTATGATTTTCCTGGAGTTTTCATTTTGTGATCTTTTTCAAGTGATAACTAACGAATTCTTTCAATTTCTATTTTGCCTCTGGTTCTAGAATATCAGACAGTATTTTTTATTGATATTTTCTTTCTTTAAAGAGACTGTCCAGGCTCTTTTTTTTTCAATCTTAGATTTTGGGGGAGGTAGAGTCAAGCAGAGTAGAGACAAAAACTCACCTGAGATCTCCCCCAAACTCCTTCAAATATAGTTAAATAATGACTCCAAACAAATTCCAAAGTGCTAGAACCCCCCCAAAATATTGAGTGAAGCAATTTCATAGCCCAACACAATTTTGAAGATTGACAGGAAGGTCTGGTGTACCAGGATGTGAGAGGACCACAGTCCAGTGTAGGCTTCATCAGTGCAGAATGGGCTCCATGTAGCACCAACATGCTACTCACAGTGCCTATGGTGGTTATGAATATGTCAGAATAATTCTGAATCCCAAAATATAACAAACTCTCCACATGAAAGACAGAACTAAAACATTTATTGAAACACCAGAAAGTCAAATACCAACACCTGAAAACCAAATCTATCAGAGCAACAAAGAAATCTATATATAATAAGAATGCAAGAGGCATAACCATTTCCAAGCCTTATACCTGCTTTGATCTTCCCACAAATGAGCACTCTCTGTTATGGGAATCTGAAGATCTTCCCTGCCCCTAGGCCCTTTGATAGGCTTAAGTGACTCTGAGAACCTTACCTGATTTGAAAAAATACTCTGCCCCCTAATAGGCTGAATATGGTCACATGGAGCCTGTGGTGGGAAGCTTGCTTTTCAGGAATGCCCACACTTTGCTACTTTGTGATTGGGCAGTGGATCAAGAGGGTTGTGACATTCTCTGATCCAGGAGAACGCTATATATACCCTGATGTGAGTTTTTGCTTTGGGGCTCACTTTGGAAAGAGTTGTGTAATTTGGCCAGATGAGACTCTGGGCAGCTTTTGAGCTCCCTGGTTTTGAAAACCCAGATGTTGGTGTTTCCCTTTCTGGTAACTAACTAGATATGGATGTAATGGTCAGATGGCTGGAAGCCCATCTGCTGATCTGTTTCTCTGTCTGCTTGTAACTTCTGTTTGTATTCTCTTTGTATTCCCTTAAGTTCAGGGTATTGACTTTTCCCCTTGAACTAAGTAAATGATATATGTTTGATTGATTAAAGTAAGATAGTTAACCCATTTTGAATTGTTTTCCTTTAGAAAAGTAGATCTAAGAACCTGTGCTGGCAGCCATGCTGGGTATACTAGGGGGCTTGCTGATACACCCTCTCAGTACAACTTGCTGCCTGCTTCCTCACTCTCTCCCTCAATTCTTACAGTTCTGACCCACTTCTTCTCAGCTGCTCCACCATTCCTTCCCCACCGTTCCTTCTCTACCCAATTCAGCAAGCTCCTCCCACCACAGACTTAAGTGACTCAGGCTTCCATATGACTCAAGCAGGGCACATGGGCCTATTAATGAATGAAAAAGATCTTCTTATTTATATTATCATTATACCCCAGAAAACCATGAGCAGGCCTTGAGAGTCAGTGAATCAGCATTGGCAGTGGCTGCTTACAGAGTACTCAGTCCACAGACTGTGAGGGGATTGAGAACTAGTCAGAAGGAGATTACAGGGGTCTTTTTATTAGCACTTGAGGCAGGACTTTGTTGCTTTGCTCATACTTAGATCTGGGTGTCAGTCCTGAGTGGGAGTCGCAGGATGAGGAGGAGCACTAGCACATCAGAGTCTGTGACCACAGTAGAGTGGGGACCTTCTTTTGAATTCTGGAGCAGAAAAGAGTGCTTGTGGTTACTCACAGAACAGAGCACAGGCCAGGAGAGTATTAAACATCTCTCCTAATATAATACTACTTTTGAGGAACTGAAAACTTCTAAGTCCCTAAAAGTATCTCTAAAAACAACTGCAAAAATCCCTGAAGCTTGCGACAGTTTGCCCACCACCCTAGAAACAGGGTCCTACTTAACAAAGTGTTCGAAGTCAAATAATAGGTTGGAAATATGAGCAAATAATGGGAAAAAATTCTGTCTACAAAAAGTCATTATGGTGAGAAGGACTTTCAAAGACACATCCAAGGGCAGCTAGGTGGTGAGTGAGTAGAGAACTGGCTCTGCAGTCAGGAGGACCTGAGTCCAAATCTGGCCTCAGACACTTAACACTTACTCACCCTGTGACCTTGGGTGAGTCACTTAATCCCAATTGTCCTGCCATTCTCTCTTCAGACAAACAAACAAACAAAACACTTAGAAGGAAATAACAAAGTCAAAACTCTTACATCCAAAGACTCCAAGAAAAATATGACCTGCTCTCAGGCCATGGAAAAGCTCAAAAAAGGTTTTGAAATTCAAGTAAGTGAGGTAGAAGAAAAATTAGGAAGAGAAATGTGTTATGAAAGAATACTAGGAAACACAAGTCGACAGCTTTGTAAAGGAGACACAAAAAATACTGAAGAAAATAACACCTTAAAAACAGACTACAGCAAATAGCAAAAGAGGACCAAAATACCAATGAAGAGAAGAATCACTTAAAAAATGATTTGTACAAATGGGAAAAAGAGACAAAAAAATCACTGAAGAAAAGAACTACCCAAAAAGAAAAAAAAAAGGTAAAATGGAAAAGGAAGTACAAAACCTCACTGAAGAAAATAATTCCTTAAAAATTAGAATTTAACAAATAGAAGCTAATGATTTTATGAGCAATCAAAAACAATAAAATAAAATAAAATAAATAGAATACAATGCAAATATGAAATATCTCATTGGAAAAACAAGTGACCTGGACAATAGGTCTAGGAGAGATAATTTAAAAATTATTGGATGACCTTAAGATCTTGAAAAAAAAAACAAAGTCTAAACACCATCTTTCAAGAAATTATCAACAAAATCTGCCCTGACACTCTACAATCAGAAGGGAAAATAGAGATTGAAATCAATCACCAACAACCCTCTTGAAAAAGATTCAAAATGAAAACTGTCAGCAATATTATATCCAAATTCCAGAGCTCCAACATCAAAGGAAATATATTGCAAGCAGCCAGCAAGGAACAATTCAAATATCGTGGAGTTGCAGGCAGGACAACACCAGATTTAATAGCTTCTTTCTTAATGGAAAGGTGACCTTTGAATATTATATTACTGAGTACAAAGGATCTAGGATTACAACCAAGAATCACTTAATTGTAAAATTGATTATACTCATTCTTGGGGAAAAATGGATATTCAATGAAGTTGTGGACTTTCAAGTATTCTGGATAAAAAGAACAGAGTTGCATAGATAGTTTGACTTTTATAAGACTCAAGAGAAGTATAATAAGATAAACAGGAAAGAAAATCATAAAGAATTAAATATGGTTTAACTGTTAACATACAGACATGGGAAGATGATGTTTTGTTTTGTTGTTTTTTTTCAAGGCAGATAGAAAGAGGGCAAATGTATGAGTTGAATATGAAGGAATGGTACCTAAAATAATAAAATTAATGGCTGAGTGGAATGTACTGGGAGAAAGAGAAAGGGAGAGGTAGAATGAGGTAAATTCTCTCACCTAAAAGAGGCAAGAAAAATATTTTAAAGTGTAGGGGAAGAGGAGGGAGATGAGAGGGAGTGAGTAAACCTTACTCCTAACAGAAATGAATCAAAGAGATAATAATATACATGCACTCAATTGGGTATAAAAACCCATCTTATCCTGCAGGGAAGAAAGGGAAAGAGATAAGAAAAGGGCAGAGGCTGATAGAAGGGAGGGCATATCATAGAGGTCATAGTCAGAAGCAAAAACACTTCTGAAGAGGTAAAGGGTAAAAAGAGAATGAGAAGAGAATATACGGGAAGTGGGGAATAAGAAAGAAGGAAATAGTTAGAAATAATAAATGTGAAAAAAATTTTGAAGCATGTGTATGTGATAAAAGATTCATTTCTGGGACATATAAAAAATTCAGTCAAATTTATACAAAAAAGAGCAATTCTCAAGTTGACAAATGATAAAAAAATGAATAGTTTTCAGATGAAATAATTAAAACTGGTTTTAGTCTTATGAAATTTCTTCTAGCTCAATATTGATTGGAGAAATGCAAATAAAAACAGTTCTGAGATACTACCTCATACTAATTAATTTGGCTAAGAGGACAGAAAGGGAAAATGACAAATGGTGGAGGGGATGTTGGAAAAATGAGACACTGTACTGGTGGTGTTGTTGTGAACTGGTTCAATGATTCTATAGAGTACTTTGGAAGTATGCTCAAAGGGCTGTAAAACCATGTATATCCTTTCACCTAGTAACGTCATTACTAGTTATGTATCCCAAAAGAGATTTTAAAAAAGGAAAAGAACCTATAGGTATAAAATATTTCTAGCATCTCTTTTATAGTGCCAAAGAATTAGAATTTGAGGATATTCCCAACATTTGGGGATTGACTAAACAATTTGTACCGTGTGATTGTGATTGAATACTATGGTACTACAAAAAAGGATGAGCAAGATTCTTTCAGAAAAACCTGGAAAACTTAACGTGAGCTGATGTAAGGGTGAAGAAAAGTAACAGCAATACTGTAAGATGTGTGATGACTTAGCTAAGTTGTGAATGACTTAGCAATTCTCAGCAAAACAATGATACAAGACAACTCTGACAGATGTATGAAGAAAAATCTTATGCATCCCAAGAGACAGGACTGATGATGCCTGCCAGATTGAAGCATATTTTTTTAAATTCATTTTTCTTGAGTTTTCATTGTTGTTGTTGCTGCTGCTGTTTTTGTGTGTTTATTTTTTGGTCTATGTTTTCTTTAACAATGTGACCATTGTGGAAATGCTTTGCATGACTACATGTGTATAACCTATACCAAATTGCTTGCCTTCTCAATGAGGAGGGAGTGGGGAAGTAGGAAGGGAGAGAATTTGGAACTCAAAATTAAAAAAAAATGAATGTTAAAATTGTTTTCTTTTTCTTCAAGGAATTGGGGAAAATACAATACTGAATTAATGATTAGAAATGTTAAAAATGGAGATTTCCAAATTATGTTTGAAAAATTAATACCTCCAAAGTTTTTCTCATTAAAAAACAACAACAACAACAATAACTAGGAAGTAGTCCAAATACCTTCCATTACCTCTCTTAGATTTAATGCCCAGGTCAGTTATTTTTCCAGTGAGAAATTTCACATTATATTTTTTTTCTTTCGTTTTTGTTTTATCATTTCTTTAATTCTCATGGAGTCATTAACTTCCAATTACCTAATTCTAATTTTCTAAGTAATTATTTTCTCATGAAACCTTTGTGACTCCATTTGACTATTTTATTTTGTAAGAAGCTATTTTCTTTCATTAATTTCTTTAATCTTTTCTCATTTTTTTTGTTTCTTTTACTATGCATTTCATTTTTTCCTGATTTCCTTGAATTACTTTTCCCATTTCCTAATTTCCTTTCCCAATTTTTCTTCTTCTTCTATTGCTTGATTTTATAGAAATATATATTTTAAGCTCTTCCAGGAGTTCTTTGTGGGCCTGACAATGATTAACCTTTTGCTTTGAGGCTTCTTATTTAATCATTTTGACAATGCTGTCCTCTTTTAAATTTATGTCTTGATCTTTCATGTGACCATAGTAACTTCCCATAGGCGAATAGTTTTTTTTTCTCATTTTATTCTGCCTATTTTGAGGCTTTGTACTTTTATAAAAGATTTGAATTCTGCTCCTGTAAGCCCAAAGTTTATGTACTGCAATTTGGGACCTTGCTGCTTACTTTTACTGAACCTCAGGGTCTAGCTGCTGGCTTACACAGGAAGTAGGAGGGAGTATACATCTTTCTGGCTTGTACTGGGATGAGTTCTTTGCTTCTGGCTTCCTGTGGAGGTGTTGCCTCCTTGCAGCTTAATGTGGTTAAGGCTGGGGGAAGAGAGGTTAGTGACTTGTCCAGGGGGCAGAGTCCTAGTGTTGGCCACTTTAGGGTACTGTTGTACTCCAAACCCAAATCCCAGCTCACTACACACCACCTGATTTGTGGCCCACTATTAAGCCCCTTTTATATTTCTGTCTTTGTCTCTATCCTATAACCTTGTCATTGTTTGAAACAGCTTAAGGTATGTCTGGGCATTGCTCAGGGTGTAGTTCCCTGCCCCCTCCTTCCTCAAATTAGCATTCTGTATGTTCTCCTTGAATCATTATAGTGTACAAGGTTCATTATGGTGCAAGGATCTTATGTAGGGACCACCCTGTCCTGTTCCACTGACCAACCAGGGTCCCCACACCCTTCATCCAAAACATGAACCCAGCCTGTTGTGGGGAATTCCAGTCCCCCTTACCCTATGACCTCTCCACCCTGTTCTGGGAAGCTGACTATGACCCTCCACCCTGTGCTCCTACCCTGTTCTAGGAGGGACTCCATGTCACAGGAAGGTTGCTCCCTTGTACCCTTGCGCTATATTCCCAAATTAGTCTTGAGCTATAGATATAATCAATAGCTGTTCTTTGCTTTGGTACATCATGGCTTCTGCTAGCTCCCCCCCTTGATTTTGGTTTTTGTGGTTTTAGCCTTTATAACCAAGGCCAGTGCCTCCACTGGATACTACCAATTTGAGTGAACACTCTGGTAGTCGTGCACTTGCTCAAAAATCAAAACCTAAATTTTATCTTGAACCTAGGTCTCAGCTCACTCTCATTCTCTGCACAACATTTTTGGAGGCCCCAGAAAGATTGGGGGGTCCTAGAAGCCCCTCTGGGGCCCTAGATCACCCCCTTTGAGACCTGGGCTTGAATAAGCTCTCAGCCTTGGTCGGTAGGCATCTTGTATCATTTCACTCTCCAGGGGATCTGGCACCTGGATTATTTCCAGGGTTCTGAAGTTTGGAAAGGCCTACAACTAGCCTGCCTGTCTGACATTGACTTGCCTTTATTTGGCTATTA
>JAQQSU010011138.1:0-12246 GCA_028627135.1 Pseudochirops cupreus
CCAAAGAAGGAATCAAGGGTTTGGGAGCTGTTCTTACTTTGCTTCTTATGCTTATTCTTACTCATGGTTCTTCAGACCATAATTTTTTTTTAAATCTCTGTGGGGCTCTGCTTCCAGAAGGGAAAGCTCTGTCCCAAATTGCTGGGGTCCTCCCAGCTGCCGTAGCTCTTAGGGAGAGGCTGGGAACTCTTCCTATATACTTCCAACAGACTGGATAATAAAGACTCCAAGACGGCGATCCGGATCCAGGCCACTCAACGCGAGAGCTGGCCGAGAAAAATCGCTCAGTCCCCCTGCTGCCTGCAGGCCGTGGGTGGGAAGCTGCAAAGCCGAGGCGGGTGCAAAGCCTCTGCCTTTCGCTTTTCTGTTCTGCAGGCCTTCTGGCCAGACTGCTTATCTCCCCCTTTCGCAAATCCCATTCACAGCTGCTGCTAATCCGCTCACCTGAAGCTTCTCAGCTCTTCCCGTCCATCTGTCCCCAGGGCACAGCCTCGGCTTCAGGCCAGGCTGGTTTCGGTTCGCAGCACTGATATGGTTCCTCGTAGCCGAGCTGACTTTAGTGGGAAGATTCTTTTTGTGCGTTTTGGAGTTCCAGGATTGGTTTAGAGTCCTATTTTATGGGTATTTTGGGGTGGCTATGTGAGAGCTGCGATGTGTTGCTGCTGCTACGCCGCCATCTTGGCTCCACCCCCCTAGAGCATTTCTTTCATAAGATTATAGATAACTTTAATTTCTTCCTCTGAAAACTGCCTGTTCATATCCTTTTACCATTGATCACTTGAGGAAAATGACTTGTTATCTTGTACATTTCACTAAGTTATCACTCCTTTTGCTAATACCAGATCATCAGTTGTCATCAAAGTAGATACAATATGTTCAGTAGCAATCTTTGGCAGGCAATTAGCATGAACATTGTACTGATATTCTGGCTTGGTGAGGGCCACGTGATTGTCTACATGAAAAACTGACAAATCAGTGACCAAAGACATGTTCCAGATATCTTTCCAAAGTTCTTTGCCCCAGACTTGTTTGCCATGAATTTCCCGATTTTGGTTTTTTCCAGATGGACATCCATATAGCTAAATCATTAGCTACCACCCATCAATCAGTGAATATATGACACTGTCCTCCTTGTTCTGTTTTGATGGCTTGATGTACTGCCATAAGTTCAGCATATTGACTACTTCCACCTATCCCAGTACTTTCCAAAGTCCTTCTAGTATATGGGTTATAGGCTACTGCTTTCCAATGTCTTTTTTGGCCAAAATATTTCACCGTCCCATCAGTAAACCATGCATATCTCTTTTGTTCTTCAGTTAATCCATCATATCCTTCATTCCATTTAACAGAGGACTGTACCAACCGTTGCTTCAGCTCGGGGGGGTGTCATTCCCCTCAGTTTCTGTGTTTGCCACAGATTCATGTAGAGCAGAGACTCTGCTTTTGTCTGTTTTCAATCTATTTTGAATACACCACTTCCATGTGATTATACTAGCCTCTTGGGCATTGCCAATTCCGTGAGAAGCTGGGGTACTCATTACCCAGGTCCTAATCAGGATTCCAGGTCTTAATATCAATTCATGGTCCAAAGTCAGTTGTTCAGTCTCCACCAAAGTCCAATATGCAGCTAACAACTGCTTTTCAAAAGGTGTATACTGGACTCCAGATGAAAGGAGTTTCCTACATCAAAATCCCAAGGGTACATTTCAGCTCTGTTGTTTTTGCCATAAACTCCAGTTTGCATAATCATCCTATACAGTCACTTGTAATTCCACTGGACCATTTTTCATTGGCCATAATCTAGGGCCAATTGTATGGCAGCCTTGGCTTGTTCAAAAGCTTTACTCTGCTCAAGTCCCCAATCAAATTCATATTTCTTCCAAGTGACATTATATAAAAGTTTCAAAATCTATCCCAAACATGGAATGTGGTGCCTCCAGTATCCAAACAATCCTATGAATTTTGGGGCCCCCTTCTTATTAGTAGGGGTGGGAAAATCCTGAATCTTTTGTCATGCTTGTGGAAGAATTTCTCGTAGCCCCTTGTTCCATTGTACTGCCAAAAATTTTACATTTTGAGCTGTTCCTTGAACCTTTGCAGGGTTAATTTCCCACCCCTTTACTTTTCATATGCTCAATTAGAAGGTGTAAGGGTGTTTGACGTCATCAGCCACTGGGGGTGCACCATGACAGCCTGGGGACGGGGTAGAGGCCCGCACATGTCTCAATGAAGAAGGCATGATCACACGAGATGTCTCTTTATCTTCGGGGCTGTACGTGAGTGGCCCACTGGGCGATGACGGCACTCTGAGGCGGGAATCAAAAGCTAGGGTATATAAAGGGGAACCGCATGCATGTAGCTCTCTCTGTTCCTGTATATGCTGCAATAAACATCCTAACCATTTGCCTGAGTCCTGGGTTGCTCTGTGGGGGGGTGCTAGTTCTTCAAGCTGCTCTTGAAGCCAGTGACGACCGAAGCCTGAGAGGAGGAAAGCCCTGGAAGAGGTAAGCAATAGAATAGGGCCCCCAGAGTCCGAGTTGGGGGACGTTTAGAGTAGGGTCGCCAGAGTCTGAGTGGGGGACGTTTTACAGAAGGGTCAAAATCCTCTCTACTTCTTTTGCATCTTTTCCTTGTATTATGATATCATCAATGTAGTGGTAAGTTGTACACTAGGTAGCTTCGATTCATCCAACTGTTGAGCCACAATCCTGTGACAAATAGTGGGGCTATGCAGATACCCTTATGGCAAGTGGGTGAAAGTATATTTTCTACCCTGCCAAGTGAAAGCGAACTGGTCCCATTGTTTACGGTCTATTGGGATGGTGAAAAAGGCATTCACTAAGTCAATAACTGCATACAAAGTCCCATCATATTTCTGGATCATTTCTATTAAGGTGATGTTATCTGGAACAGCAGCATACAAAGGAGGAGTCATCTTATCAATTGTCTATAATTCACAGTCATTCTACACGTCCCATCTGATTTTTATACTGACCAGATGGGATTATTCCATCATGTGGTTGTAGGGACTAACATTCCTGCTTCAACATATTCCTTTATAGTAGTGGTAATTTCATCTTGCCCACCTGGCACATGATAGTGCTTTAAAGTAATTACTTCAGAAGGTTCAGGTAAAGTGATTGAGTCCATTTTGATTTTTCCCACTAAAACTGTATTAATTCCTATCTTCCTTACAGCAAATTGGCATCTTCCTTCAGGTAAATTCAGAGTCATGCCTCTCAATATAGCTATTCCAATGAGGTATTCAGGAATGGGTACAACAACCACAGTATATTCTTTCTTAGGTAATTGCCCAATTTTCATTGTTATTTTAACTTGTCTGGCTGATATTTCAGCCCCCCAAAGCCGTATGATGGTAATAGTGTTCCATGTTTAAATTTATCAGAGTTTCCATATACAACTGTGGCCTCAGTCTTCACATCGAGCAATGCCATAGTTACAGTAGTTTAATCATTCTTCCAATATATTTTTAAAGCAATATGGGGTCTCCAGTCTCCCCAGTATATTTCTTTAATCTGGGATAGGGCTCTGTCTATTTCCTATTCTTCTTGAAGGTGGGACATACTTGGATACAATGATTCAGGTTCTCCCTGAAAGTGTGGCAAACTTGGATATTCAGGAGTGTATCAGCAAGCACCCTAGCATACCTGGCTGCTAGCACAGGGTCTTAGATCTGCTTTTCTAAAGGAAAGCAACTCAAAGAGTTAACAATCTTACTTTAATCAATCAAACAAACATCATTTACCTAGTTCCGGGGGAAAAGTCAGCACGCTGAACTTCAGAGAATTCAAACACAAGTTACAAACACAAGTTACAAGCAGACAAAGAAACAGATCAGCAGACAGGCTTCCAATCGTCTGACCATTACATCCATACCTAGTTAGTTACCAGAGGGGGAAGCACCAAGATATGGGTTTTTCAAAGCTGGGGCTCAACAGCTGCCCAGAGTCTTGTCTGGTCAAATCACACAACTCTTTCCAAAGTGAGCCCCAAAGCAAAACCTCACATCACGGTATATATAGCCTTTTTCCTGGATCAGAGAATGTCACAGCCCTCTTGACTCACTGCCCAATCACAAAGTAATAATTCATGGGCATTCCTGAAGAACAAGCCTCCCGCCACAGGCTCCATTCAGCCTACTGGGGGGGCAAAGTATACTTTCAAATCAGGGAGGGTTCTCAGAACCACTTAAGCCTATCAAAAGGCCTAGGGGCAGAGAAGATCTAAGATTCCTATAACACTGACCTATGTATACATACATATATGTCTTTACAGGAGGGTATATATGTGTATGAATACATATATAAGTGTGTGTATATATGTGTACAGGTACACATTGACACAGGGAACAGGATCAATTGAATAGGAAGGGATGATATTTGAAAGGTGAAATTGAGAGGTGAGAGAGGAATATAATGAGAAGAGATGGAGAGAGACAAAATGGGCCAAATTATATAGAAGAGACAAGGGAAAACTGTTACAATGGATGAGAAGGACAGGAATGCAAAAGGGAATGGGTCAACCTTACTCTCATGGAATTTGGCTCAGGGAGGGAATAACATACACTCTAAATAGGGTATCTTGCCCTTCAGAAGAGTAGAGGGGAAGGGGATCGGGGGGGGGATGATTTACAGGAGATCAATTTAGGGGAGAGGGTGGTAAGAAGCACACACTTTTGTAAAGGGACAGGGATAAAATAGAGAACAGAAAAAGTGGGGGGTGGAATAGGATGGAGGGGAATATATTCAGTCTTCCTCAATATATCCACTATGGAAATGTTTTGTGTAACTACACATGTACAACCTATACTAAATTGCTAATCTTCCCAGTAAAGGTGGATGACAAGGGAGGATGGGAAATAATTTGGTATTCAAAGTTTTAAAATCAAATGTTTTTATTATTGTTTTTGTTATTATTATTATTATTTACATGCAACTAGAAAATAGTATATAATATATATAATAGTATATAATATATTATAAATAATACAATATTATTATTATTATTATTTACATGCAACTAGGAAATAAGATATACAGGCACTGGGCTATGGAGATCCATCTTGCCCTACCAGAAAGTCATAGGGGGATGGGGAAGGATATAGGAGAGAGCAGACTGGGGGAGGGGATATACAGTGGGATCACTGTTTTGGGATTGTGGGTAGGGGAAAGATGGAGAGAAAATTTGCAAATTTTTGTAACTCAAAATCTTGTGGAAATGAATGATGTAAACTAAAAATAAACATAAAAGTTAATTTAAAAAAGAAATGTAATGTTAATATGTGGTTTTCTAAGTCAGTATGAAGCCCACAGGGATCCTTCTTTTTATTTGAGCTCAACATCACTGATCTACTCTTCTCAACAGCTGCATTTCTTTCATTGTGAATTAATAAATTGCCATCTTGGTCTTTCCAACAACAATAACAACCAAAAAGTGATGCAAAGTGAGTTGAGAACTGGGAGATCCCTGTGAACACTAATAGAAATGTTGAAAAGTTGATCAACTGTGAAAGACTTGAATACTTTAGCAATATTGTTATTCGGATGAATTATAAAGTCTTTATGATGAGAAAATGTTATTCATATCCAGATAAAGAACTGATGAACTCTAACAATAAATTGAATTGTGATTTTCACACTTTATTTTTGTTGCTTTTTTCCCCAATATAGCTAACATAAAAATATATTTTCATGATTTCATTTGTATAATTGATATCATATTGCTTGCCTTTTCAGTGATTTGAGAAGCAAAACAGAGGGAAGAAGATAATTTGGAATTCAACATTTAAAAGGAAAAGTATTAAAAATAGATATTTTAAAAAGGGAATGAAAGTTATTCTCATCTTTGTTTCCAACTTTTGATTAAAATAGAGAAACAATTTTAATTTTATTTACATATTTTCAAAATTTGAGACTTTGGTAAATCATTGTCATCCAAATGGTCACCCTCAACACTATTTCTAGGGTTCTATCCCAAGAGATCATAAAAACAGGAAAAAGGGTCAACATTTACAAAAATACTCATAGTAGCTCTTTTTTGTGGTTGTCAAGAACTGGAAATTGAGGGAATGCCCATTAGTTGTGGAATGGCTGAACAGGTTGGAGCATATGAATGCAATGGAATACTATTGTGCTATAAGTAATTATGAGCAGGCAGGCTTCAGAAAAACCTGGAAACACTTATAGGAACTGATTCTAAGTGAAGTGACCAGAGCCAGGAGAACAGTGTGCACAGTGATAGCCACATTGTGTGAAATGACTGATTTTGGTAAACTTAGCTCTTCTCAGAAATGAAAAGACTAAAAACAACTTTAAAAGACTCATGATCGAAAATGTCATCCACATCCAGAAAAAGAAACGTGAAGTCTGAAAACTGCAGACTAAAACAGACTATTTGCTCTCCTTGTTTTATTTTGTTTTGTTTCTCACAGTTCCTTCCCTTCAACCTAATTCTTCAACAAAAAATAACTAACTGAAAATATGTTTGGTAAGAATGTATTTGTAGAGCCTATATCAGATTGCTTGCTTTCTTGGGGAAGGATTAGGAAATAGAGGCAGAGAAAACTTAAAACTTACAGAAGTGAATGTTGAAAATGAAAAATTAATTAATTTATAAATAGAACAAACAGAAAAAAATGGGCTGTCTCTTCAACTACGCAGAGGGAGACCCATCCATATCTGTTGAACCTTTATGATACTAATTCATGTCCTCCCATATCATGCATGGGGATCTACTCTATCCCCAGCAGTTTTCTGCTAGATCTTTTGCATGAATATCAGGGAATCTTTCTAGAAAATTATAATTTATTTCTCAATTTTGATCTATGTCTGACTTTGATTTTCAAATGCTACATCTTTCTACTGATATCCTTCTTATTGCTTCTCCTGTATGATTGAAGAAAGCAATAACTATTAATTAAGTGTACATTATGTACTGGGAACTAAAATCAGGGGCCAAATTTAAAAGCGTAAATGTGAGAGAAGCAATGTAATATGGCATTTTATATTTTGAATTGTAATCTAATGGAGATGCCTTGCCCTCAATCATTGTGTATTTATATGTATGTGTGTTTTTCATTCAGTTTACACACACATAAAGATAGTATGTTTATATGTGTGTATGTATATGTATACATACACTATACACATGCACACATAGTACAAATGGAAAGCTTAATGACTTTATTAACCACCTTGATTTGCTAAGCTCCTTTACAATCTAGAGGAGGCCAGACTGATCTGGGAATCAGAATCAGCCAATTAAGAGATAGACAAAGTATTCCTTGAACTTGACATGCCAGGGATCCTTTGTGATTTGTTCTCTGAATGAACCTGAAATCCTCTTTTTGTGTCAAACACCACCATATCATATTAAGCTTTCACAGACAACCTGAGTCAAGTTCCTTGCTTTTTCTCTTTAGAATTTGTGCAACCCTACCCCCAAAGCAAGGTGAGTTCAAATTTCAGCTCCATATGCATGCCAGGCAACTTGAAAGAAATAAAACATGCATATAACCTAACTCTGTTTGTCTTTCCTAGACTAAACTCTGAAGGTTGACAATACACACACATATACACACAGAGATTATGTATGTATATTTATGTGTATATGTATGTGCACATGCCTGTGTATGTACACATACACACATGCAATATGAATATGCATATACATATACATATATGTATACACACATACATATACATTATACTGTAAGATGCCTGGGAACAGAATATACCCCATTAGTCTAACTTTTGATTGAAAACAGGATTTGTGTAATATTAGCCTTTTTCTAGCCTGTTTCATAACAGTATATCATACTGTATGAATCTCATACATGTTTGTTGAATAGAATAGAATGCTTGAATAAGAGATTAATCAAGCGAACAATGAATAAGCAGTTATTAAGTTAATATTATGTTGGAGGAACTGACAGTGTTGGCTTAATTTGTAAGTATAAGAATAGACAAACAAATGAGGAAGACCACATGTTATATTTAGAATTACTCTTTAATATAATAGGCCACAGAGCTGACCCATCAGTACATACTTCATGAGCAGATTCTACGAATAGAAAGTGAGTTGGTCCCAGTATTAAATAGGCATAGAATAGACTAGATTTACTTTGGGGAATTAAGCGGAGTTTTTAATTGCCCAAAAATAACCTGTGAAATCATGTTGCCTTTTTAAATAGCACTATTATCCTGGTAATTCTGTATGATTTGAAATATGGAAAAACAAGTTATCAAGTAATTTAAGTTGAAAATTATCCAAAAGATTATAAAAATGATGATGGGAGCAAACATCTCCTACCATGTAGCTAAATGAATTATATAGGAGAAGCAAAATAAAAAATGTTATCATAGAGAGTTAAGAATTTGAAAACAATGGCCAATAATGCAGCCAAGCCAAGGAATACCTGATAGCTTTCTAGGACATTTTCCTGGTATATATCTAAGAGATCTAGCAGAAAGCTTCTGCAGAAAAAGTTGTGAATGTCTCATGGGAGAGGATGAATAAGTGTCACATGGGTATACACACATATTCAAACATCTACTGTACGACACAGATTATTCATATGTAATCATATAAAATATTACCATATTAACCATGTTTCCAAAGAAAATGCAAATCAACAAAACCCACACAAAAATAATAAAGGAAGTTAAAAAAAACATATGCTCCACTCTGCATTCAGACTCTAGCAGTTCTTTCTCTGGAGGTAGATAGGATTCTTCTTCATAAGTGCCCCTGGATTAGTTAGATCATTATATTTCTCAGAATATCTAAATTATTCACAATTGATCATTGCAAAAATATTGCTGCCTTAGATATATTGCTATGTATATTGAGCTACTGGTTTTCCTCATTTCACTTTTCATCAGTTTAGGCAAGTCTTCCCAGGTTTTTCTAAAAGCATCCCACTTATCATTTCTTATAACAGAAAATTATTCTCCCGTAGTGTTTTCCAGTTTTCACAGAAGTTTTTGTCAAATAGAGTAATTTTCCTAGAAGCTGGAGACTGGGGATTTTTCAAACAATAGATTACTATGGTCTTTTGCTACTGTGTATTGATGAAGCACTCTATCTCTTAGATACTACCAGATTGTTTTGTTGATTACCTCTTTGTAATACAGTTTGAGATTTGTTTTGGATAGGCCACCTTCCTTCACATTTACTTTTATTGATTCTCTTAATATTGCTCACCTTTTTGTTATTCCAGATGAATTTTATTATCTTTTTCTAGCTCTTTTTTTTTTTGTAATTTGATTGTTATGACACTGAATAAATAAATTACCCAAGGTAAAATTGGAATTTTTGTTACATCAGCTTAGCCTACCCATGAGAAATTAATATTTCTCTAAATTTTAGATCTATTTTTGTGTGAAAAGTATTTTCTAATTTTATTCATATAGTTCCTGGATTTATCCTGGCAGATAGACTTGCAAGTTCTTTTTACTGTCTGTAGTTATTTTAAATGGAATTTCTCTATCACTTCTTCCTGCACTTTGTTGATAGTTTATAGAAATGCTGATGATTTATGTGGATTTATATTATGTCAATGTCTGCCCTTAAAATGTTCTCCCTCTTCCTCTTTTTCATTTAAGCTCATTCTGTAATGATTTTTAAAAGCCACTTCCTCCATGAGACTTCCTAATGTCCCTGCTACTTAAGACTTTCCTCATGTGATTTTTTACATTTTTCTTAATGTATTCTTTTTATTACTTTGCCTTGTCCTCCTACTAGGGTTTAATGTCCATAATAACGAAGACTGTTTCTCATTAAATATTTGTATCTTCCACAGAATATGATACATTCTCACAAAAAAAGGAAAATACATATTTTCTGAGAGATAGTAATGCTTAATACCAATAAATAAAATTTCTCTTTTTAATGGTTTGCAAAGTATCTTATAATTTTCATCTTGTTCTTACAATGACCCTTAGAAGTAGGGACTATTATCCTCCCCATTATATAGGTAGGAAAAATAAAGCAGAGATAAAGTGATTTGCCTAGGGTCACACACCCAGTATGTGTCTGGGGCTACATATGAACTCACCTCTTCCTGACTTCAGGTCAACTGCCTTATCCACTCTAACACCTAGTTCCTTCTTAGAGTGCCACTCTGATTAGAGGGTTAGCCTCAGAGTAAGGAAGACATAGATTCAATTCTCAGATCTGACACATAGATTCTAGGTAAGGTATTTACCTTTCTGTATCCTTAGGTAACAAAAATTCTGCATCACAGGGAGAGTACTGACTGTTATGAGTAGAGAAAATTTCTTCATTTAGTTTTTGTTACATTGGTGAAAATTGCAAGTTGGTTAAAATATATGTTAGATAAATTAATGAATGAAGAAAGTCATCCTATGGTAGATTGTATTTTGGAATTTCAATTCAGTTCATCAGAGTCTGATTTAGCATCTGCTACAAGGAAAAAAAATAATATCTTAGGCTCTGGAAATTCAATGATGGATGTGTTCCAAAATTCTAACAATATTGTTAGGGAAGAGAGAATATAAGAAAAATAAAACTGTCCAGTGGGGCAGAGCCAAGACAGTAGAGTAACAGTAGGAACTTGCTTGAGCTGGTCCCCCAGTTACCTTGAAGACCAATAAAAAAATAACTCTAAACAAATTTAAAGCTACAGAATCCACCAAATGACAGAGTGAAAAAAGTCTTCCACTGTAGGTAGCCTGGCAAACCAACAGGAAGGTTCTAGTGCACCAGACTGGGAGTGGAGAACAGTCCCACTTGGGCCGTGTCAACACAGACTGGGCCAGAGCAGACCTCTGGGGCCTTAATTGTTGGCAGCTGTGGCAGTTTCCAGACTTCTCAACCCACAAACTCCAAAGACAAAGCAAAAGGTAAGTGGAGAAACTCTGTTGGAACTGAGTGAGAGAAGAATGTGGTCTGGCTCCTGCCCCTGGGGAAGCAGAGGTGGTAGCAGCAGCAGCAGCAACAGTAGCAGCAGCAGCAGCTGCTACTTCTGGAGCTCCAGGCCCGCAGATGGTAGGGGGACCAAGTAGTTAATCAGAGGGCAATTGAAGGAATCTCTTTGCTGGTGCTGAGGCAGAATTCTTTTGATGTTCCCTGCTTGGATCTGGGTCACAGTCTTGAGTGGCAGTCCTGGGGTGAGGAGGAGAGCTGCCATGGCAGAGGTTGTGATGACTGTGGAGAGTATGTCCTCGTAGTTTTGAGGCAAGTGCCTAGAACAGTGGTTCTCAACCTTCCTAATGCCATGACCCTTTAATAATTGTATGTGGGCATATCTGCATGTGGGCGGACCCACCTGGAGATTGATAGAGGAGTGGTGTCTAGGTTCCTAAGACCGTCGGAAATATGTGTTTTCTGATGGTCATGACCCACAGGTTGTGAACCACTGGCCTAGAAGTAGCTTTGACAACAGCTGCACAAAACCCTAGAAATTTGGGACACAGCATTCTCCACTCTGGAAGCAAAGCTCTACCATGGCAAAGAGCTCAAAAGTCAAGAAATTGCCTGGGCAAATAAGCAAACAGAGGAAGAGAAACAAGACTAGAGAATGTTTTTTTGGTGACAAAGATCAAAACATAGAACCAGAAGAAGACAAGAAAGTCAAAACTCCTGCATCAAAAGCATCCAAGAAAAATATGAATTAATTGCAGGCCATGCAAGAGCTCAAAAAGGAGTTTGGGAATCAAGTAAGAGAAGTAGAAGAAAAATTAGGAAGAGAAATGAGAATGATGCAAGAAAATCATGAAAAACAAGTCACAGCTTGCTATAGGATACCCAAAAAATACTGAAGAAAATATCATCTTAAAAAATTGACTAACTCAAATGTCAAAAGAGGTCCAAAAGCACAATGAGGGGAGGAATGACTTAAAAAGCAGAATTGGCCAGAAGGAAAAGGAACTTCAAAAGCTCACTAAAGAAAATTCCTTCAAAATTAGAAAGGAATAAATGGAAGCTAATGACTTTATGAGAAATCAAGATATTATAAAGCAGGTCTAAAAGAACAAAAAGAAAAAAAATAGAAGGCAATGTGAAATATCTCATTTGAAATAATAATGACCCTGGAAAATAGATCCAGGAGAGATAATTTAAAAATTATTCCACTACTGAAAGCCATGATCAAAACAAAAGGGCCTAGATATCACATTTCAAGAAATTATTACAGAAAACCACTCTGATATTCTAGAACCAAAAGGTAAAATAGAAATTGAAAGAATAAAAATATTCAACATT
>JAQQSU010011139.1:0-12246 GCA_028627135.1 Pseudochirops cupreus
GCAAGCAGGACAGATTAAGTCTATCACAGAGTAAGACTATGCTAGGTCATTCTATGGAGCCCTCACACCACATGGAGGGAAGATGGGGTCTTATATACAGAGGAATCTAGGGGTGGTCTAGAGGAGGAGTTTGGGAAGGGTCTTCAGGAGGAGTCAATGAGATCAATGCAAGAGTGGATTGATATTTTGGTAGGCTCAAGAGTGGGAAGCAGATGAACAATGGAGGGCTAGGCTAGTAACAGAAGTTTGGGCCCAGCCACAATGAAAAACTTATGGCCTCTGCAAATGGGAAGTGGGAAGATTTAATCAGACTTCAAGGGGTTTCCCAGAGCCTGTACCTCAAAGATTCAAGGAGAGGTCAGGGGGGGTCCCAGAGCCTGTACCTCATCAATACTTTTGATGAGGTACAGGCTCTGGCAACCCCCTTGAACTTTGAATCTTCCCATTTGATGAGGTATTTGCCTGAGGCCATAAGCCTTTCATTATAGACTAGCCTAGCCCTCCTTAGTCCAGTTACTTCCCACCCTTGGTCACCCCAAAATATCTACACACCCTTAAATTAGTCGGGCCCTCCATTGTCTCATATCCAAGAAGCCTCCAGCTACTTCCCACTCTTAATCTCTCATCGCTGGAGTCTAACCTCATTTTGACTCCTCCTGAAGACCCTCCCCAAACTCCTCTAGTCCACATCTAGATTCCTCCCACAACCTTTCTGTATATAAGACCCCATCTTGCCTCCAAGAAGAGAGAGAAGGCCTGAGAATGATCTAGCACGGATTCCCTCTGTGTCAGATTATTCTGGCCCACTTGTCCAATGCAAGCATCACAGATACCAAGGCTTCTTAAGAGTCTACCCATTATGGCGAACTTCTAATAAACTTTTCTTTGGCTGAGAGAAGACTTGAGTCGAATTCATTTGGCAGGACTCGGAGTGTTAGTTGGGGTATCGAGCACCCCTGACCCTAACCTCAACATTTTATGGTTTCCTGACCCTCTTCAAGTATGATGAGTATTCATGGGGAATATGCTAGAATACATTAACAGTTACAAGGTCTGACCAACCTAAGTCAAAGGAAGCATGTATCCCTTCCCTTCTCCCCCAGGTTTTCAGTAGAGAAGGCCAGAGAGCCAGAGTTCCATCTGAATGATGGAGTTTGTAAAGATGGAATGGAAAGACCAACAATTATATAGCTTATAAAAAATTGGCCAGAGGATGGGGTGAGGGAGGTGTGGATCTACTGCTATACATGAAAAAAAGCAGACATGAATGGAGCTTCCCTGGGGGCCAGTGAAGACATTTTCTGAGACTGAATGGAGAGCTAAATAATTCACTACATCCTGGAAGGGGCATAGAAAGAGGAGCTAATTGTTTCCTCTTCAGGAATCTGGTAGTCTCTAGTTTAAGATCTAAGTCTAGATGGCGATTCTTACAGGAGCCTGTTGTTTTTTTGTTTTTTGTTGTTGTTTTTTTTTAAAAAACCAATAACAGCAGTAACAATTTTTTAAGCTATTTCCACAGCCAGAAAAGAAAAATCTATCCCTGCTTAGACAAACAGACCAAAGCAAAAGTCTTTAGGCTCAGTCCATCCAACCTGTGGTGGCTGGGGGAGGCTAATGGATTAGAACTGGTGTCTGGGTTCAGAAAACAAATTTCCCTTCCCCGTTTTCAAACTCTGTGATTTTTAAACAACCCCATCATCATGGCTCTCTTTAGTTTTTGACTTGGCTGAATCCTGGGTGGTTTTTTTTTTTCCGTGTGGGAAGTAGTGTAGGGGTTTTTGTTTCAGTAGATGTTTGTAGAAATTAGAAGCTGTGACCTTGCAGGTAAAAGTTGTAGGGGCAAAGAACAAAGACTAAAATCGGCAACTGATGGAACCCTAGACAGCCTCAGGTCAGAGTCACATTATAAAGGTTTTCTTAATAGGGTGGAATTAGGGTTGATTTGTTTGGGATTTTGTTTTTTTTTTTGTTTGGGACTGGACTGGCGATTTCCATTGTATAATAAATTCCTGATGAAGAAACTCCCTCTACAAATGAGTCACCTGCTCTCTAACTTATTCTCAGAGAATTACTGGGGGTGAGGGTGGGGAACATTCTGAGAGGTAAAGGTGGACTTAACCCAGGATCACAAAGCCTTTCTATGTCAGAGGTGAAGCTGGAAACCAGGTTCTCCTGACTTTGAAGCTCCGGGTTTGGAGTATAGGGTATTGATGATGCCATATGGGGTATACCTGCAATTTCTAAATGACAGTCTATCTACTCTGGTGTTACAACAGTAATTCTAACAATTACTTGAATTTTTTTTTAAAGGAATATTGTATCTTGTAACTCTGCCTAATATGAATTATTTTTAAATAACTGTATTTCTTTATGATTAAAGACCTGGTTTATAATTTTGTCCCCAGATATCTATAGTTTATTTTTTTGAGGACTTGAATGTGGACTAATGAGGGTTAAGAGTTATTCTATCAGACCTTTAAATGGAAATAGCTATTTTCTCAACTATATGAATGAGCATATTTCTATAGATACAGATCCTGAAATTAGATGAGCTGAGTTGTTAGAATTAACAAGCTAGCCTACCTTTTACTTTTTATACAAGAAGGATTTATAAGTTGTCTGCATCTCATTGTCTAGACCTGCTCAGTGCCTGGGAAGGGAGAGGCATATGTCTGGCTGATGATGACAGGCACTTACTCAAGGATTTATCTGTATGTGGAGCCATGGTTCACAGGCCCTATGTCTGAGTATGAGAGCCAAAGGCTTATTAGTCAGGCATAGGAGTCAGCTCAATATCAGCTTGGCTAATCATGTCCAGAAGGGGTGAAGGAAGAGGTCATTCAGGCAGTACTGAGTAATGGATGAATAAAGGTAAGCATATTGATCCAAAGCAGGTTTATAGTGAGTAACCTAGGAGAAATTTGTTCAATTTAGTTAGTTGTAACATACCAATGCCCCTCCTGCCTTAGAGTGAGCAGTGCTAGCCAGGACTTGCTAGATGAGGGGCAGCTGTGCCATCAAAGGTGCCATCCATTCAGCTGTTTGTCACCCATGAGCCCCTTGATGGCAGACACTGTCTTTTGTCTTTCTTTGTATCCGCTGGCACATAGTAGATGACTTATAAATGCTTGACTGACTACCATAATGCCTTTCCCTGAAGCATAAGGCTATTGGTGAGAAATGTTGATTTAAATGTGTGTATGTGTGCATATAATCTTTTAGATCTATTGTATTCTAATTCTTTAGGCTACAAACACCATCTAGAATAAGCTTTTTGCTTTAAAATTCACATGCTACTAAACTGAACAAGTTGTGATTTGCCTTCTGAAGCTAGGATGAATGCATTCTCCATTTCCCATAAGAAAAAAATCCTAGCAATACCTGGGAAAAGCAAAGTCATGAGAGGCTTTCCACCAAATGTGGCAAACAGCTATTTTCTTTCTCTTCAAAGCTCTCCCTTTTTCAGTGTTATTAAAAGTCTTGTGCTTACAACTGTGAGAGTGCCTGTTAATATAACTGCAACATTTAAGAAGACAGATTTGCCTCCTTCCTTCAGAGTTTAGTGAAGGCGATTGTCAGTCACATGTTGGTGTGGGGAGAAGGGGGATGGGAGAATAGGGTTGGAGCCAGAGAAGACCACCAAGGAGCATGAGCTGGTTGAGTTTGTGTCAAGGTACACCAAGAATATTTGAAATCAAGACTTTTGAGTCTGCAAATCTAGAGTTTCCTATATAAATTATTAAAAACATGACACAACCGGGAATTAGGCAGACTCTTGGGAATAAACACTAACTTAGACAAGTTTTTATAATGACATTTCATATACAACAGCAAAACCATGGCTAGGTATTGTTTCAACAGAAGCAAAAGAATTTGAGGGAGAAGCAGCAGGTTTTATCACGGGTGGAGAGAACAGTGTCTGCAGGGGAGGTGGGGGTGTGTTGGAACATAGGTGATAATTCAACCTCTGGACTAGACAGTCCAGAAGAAAGCTAAAGGTCTCAAAGTTCTCTTCTTTCTCCTAGGGGTTGAAACTAAAAGCAGACCCAGGGCCATAATGATGAGGTACAGGATCTGGGAAACCCCTTGAACTCTGACTGAATCTTCCCACTTGATGAAGCATTTCCATGAGGCCATGAGCCTTTCATGGTGGCTGGGCCCAAACCTCTGTTACTAGCCTAGTCCTCCATTGTCCATCTACTTCCCACCCTTGAGCCTATCAAAATATCAATCCACCCTTGAACTGGCTTAGCCCATCATTGTCTGTGGCTCCAGGTAGCTTCCAGCAACTTCCTGCCCTTAATCACTCATATACCTCATTAACTCCTCCTGAAGACTGTCCCCAAACTCCTCCTCTACACCACCCCTAGATTCCTCCCACAACTTTTCTGTCTATAAGATCTCATCTTGCCCCCATGTGTGTGAGAGCACCATAGAATTTTCTAGCACAGATTTGCTCTGTGTCCAATACAGGCAAACTTTTAATAAACTTTGCTTTTCTTTGGCTGATATGAGTAGAATTCATTCGGCAGGAGCTGACACGTTGGTATTTTGGGCTCCAGAGCAACTCTAACCATAACCACATCAATAGGACTCAGGGAAGAGAGCAAGAGGTAGAGGCAAGACTGGCCACCCTCTCCCTACTCTGGGACAAAGCCTCGGTCAGGAAAGAGGAGGGGGAGAGGAAAGGAGAGGGAGAGGAAGAGGGAGAAAAGGAAGAAATTCCATTTAAAATAACTACAAAATGAATGAAATGTCTGGAAGTTGGCCTACCAGGACACATTCAAATCATAATACAACTCCCAAGCAGTCTTCATAGAAATAAATATCGGAATTAGAGAAAGGTTCATTTTTCATGCCTGAGCCATGACAATACATTGAAAACAATGATGCTTTTATAATTTGCAAATTTAGTGTTAAAATAAAAACAATCAAGTTACCAAAGGGATACTTTATAGAATTAGACAAAAATAATAAGTAATTGAAGAAAGAAAAGATAAAGAATTTCAAAGGAAATGATGGAATGTTGGGAAAATAAAAGGACCTGAATTAGCAGTTATCAAACTACAATCACCTAAAATTAGACTTTGTTTATATAAATTATAAATTATATATAAATTTTATAATTTGTGTGTATATATAATTTTGATGTGGTTTGAGGTTACTGGGAACCCTGAAATGTCAGGGCATAGGACTACCTTCACACACTCAAACTTCTTCCAGCTAAGGAGCAGTTTATTATAAAGCCTATACAAACTTGGCAAAGTTCCTAGTGAATCTGCAGTTTAATGGAGATGAGTCTGACCCTTCTATACAAAAAGGTACGGGGAAAGGATCTGAATGAGATGAAGGAGTGGTGAATAGCCTGAGGTACCCCAGGTGCCACGGTGAAAGGAATGTCAAGTAGGCTGATTAGGTGATCTAGATGGGATTAAGGAGTGGTCTGTATACGCTGGTAGTCTGGGGTGGGCCCAGAGCTGTAATGAAAGGAATGTCACTTTAGCTAATTAGGTGATCAACTAGTCTGGGGTGGGCCAGTGATCCGAGCTGCTGGAATGTATAGGAAAATTCAGGGACTAGTTTGCTTTGGAAGACATGGTCTTTTCCTTTGAGGGATCCAGGTCCCATCACCCCATCATGTTTATCTCTGTCCATGTTATTTCTCACCCCAGGAGAACATAAACTCCTCGAGAGCAGACTTTTTTCTTCTTGTCATTGTTTTTATATTTATACACACATGCACATATAGGCATGCTGTGACCAGCACAGTAATATGACCCAGCAACCAGCTGAATAAAGCAGAGAGACGGGGATGTATTCCATAGTCTGTTTATTACAGAGCCATTTCATACAGAGCCAAAGTACAAGAAAATCACAGGGTTTATATGCCTTATAGCAGAGACTTTGAGGTAATTGAAATGCCAGGACCCTTCCTTAGTCCTGATCACTCCTTACCCTAACCCAAGGCTATTTATACATTAAGATTTAATCCTAGGACCATGTCCAGAGGCACAAACAAAACAGGGAGTCTCAAACAAGACTTGCAGATTAACCACCTAAAAACTTTCTTTAGTCGTTCATAGATCCAGTGAAAGCATCCATCCAACAAGATTATACTCTTTCTGCATATCTGCCTCATAAAGAGGGGGAGCATGAAAGTCTGGTCTACTACATAGGCATTCTTCATAGTAGGCATTTAATAAATGTTTCATGAATTGAATTGAATTTCTGGTTCAAAACATAAAAAGGTAGATTAGTGATTAGAATGGGCCATAGGGGTGAGGAACTCATGGTCTTTGAGGCCGCAAGGATTTGTTCTGTAAAATTTGGATTCAGTCAAAAGGCTGAAGATCTAGAAGGTTACATGTGCCTTCAGGCAAACTCCCCACCCCTGGTAGGACCTAGAATCACTTGAGTATGTGGTTTGATGTTATACAGATTTTCTAAAGGGAAAACTCCATATCTGACAAGAAATTCTGGAAAACTACGAGGTAGTTTGCTGGCAAACAAGGGTTTAGATGAATTTCTTAAACCTTAGACCACAATAAGTATCAAACAGGTAACTGGTCTAAATATAAAAGGTCATACAACGAAGGAGTTAAAGAGTAATTAAAGGAAACACCTTGCAGAGGTATTTTAAAGATGAATTCATAAACAAGCAAGGAATAGAGGAAACCAAAAAAGGCAGTTTTTAATATATTAGCGTTTTGAAGCTTTTGCATAAACAAAATAAATGCAACTAGAAGAAAGGAAACTATTGATTGGGGAAAATTTCTGCATCCACTATTTCAAATAAAAGTCTGGCAATTCTTATCCTCAAGGTGCTTAAATTCAATGGAGGAAGAAAACACTAAAAAAAGGAGGTAAAAATTGGGGAAGGAAGTAAATTGAGACTTTGTCCCAGTTCCCAGACCCATGGATTGCTTGAGATTGACTAGATATTATCTCATTAAAGTTCAGAAACTCAGAAACACAGCTGGAAGAGGAATGAAGGTTGGTAGGTCTGGGCCCCTCACCAAAATGGAGACCCTGAAGGAACTCACTAATGGGTAAAGGGGTCTGATGTAGGAAAAGGATCTTCCGTAGAGAAGCCTACAGGAAAAGATTGTTGTTCCAAGGTGAGGAGGTTCCAGGCACTGAAGGAGGTTCTAGTGTGAAATTGCAGCTTCCATATGGTTTTTAAGTCTGAAAAATAAGAAGTATGATGTCTATAAAAATGTATATATTTTAAAACACTATATAAACGTCATTTCCATCATCCACTGGCAGTATAAATAATTTAAAGCACTGTATTGTAGTCCTGTGATAGTAGTGATGAGTACAAAGTGCACCCTAAGAATGTTGGAGTGCTACCTGAAATGATGATGGATATACATGAGGGTCCTATAGTCCCGAAAGAATTCATTTGAACAGTCTCCAAGTTAAAAAAAAAAAGGCACTTATTGGGGAGATGCATCCAACTGGGCCTGCTTCCAGTGAGGTAGAACCCCCACAGGCTCTATTCCATTTGGGAGGCAGAGCATAGGCAGCAGGTCCAGCTCCCCATAGGAAGCAAAGGCTGTTATTGGGGTTAGGTGCCTAGTTTAAATACAATTTTATGGAATAGGGGGAAAGGGGACAAGAGAATGGGAGGAGTAAACATAGCTCCAAAATGCCTGGGATATCAGGCACCAGGAGGTGCCTTTATCATACAGATAAGCAAAGAGAATAGGACAGGGGAGGGAAAGAGTTGTTCTGGAATTGGGGTGCTTTGTGAAAGCACACAGATAAGCATAGTCTTCTTTGATCACATTTCTGTCTCGTCACACCCTGCATCTTATCTCATATCTTGCATCCTACATCTCACTTTCTCCATCTGCCTCAAGCACTCTTTTCTACCACATTATTATAATCCTGCATTACAACATTTTTATGCTTATGATGTTTTATATGGCTTTTATTGTGATATTTTCAACAAAAGTGTTAGCAAAATATACCATTTCCCCCCCCCCCAGACATTTCCTGATAAAACATCCCCTTCATGTAACTATCCCTTGTCACAAATAAAACATGAAACCAAACCAATGGGCAGTGTATTTGACAGCACATATAACATTCCACACTGATTGTCTCCAACTTTTCTACCAAGAGGAGGAAGGGGTGTTTGATCTTGAGTTCTTTAGAACCAAGCCTACTCATTTTCTTTAAATCTGAATTTAGCTGCATTTTAATAGTATTCAGTTACAATATTGTAGTGATTGCATCTATTATTCTCCTATTTTGGTTTTCTTTGTTCTGCATTATTTCCTACAAATATTTCCATGTCTCTCTGAACTCTTCATATTTTTCATTCTTTATGACATGATAGTATTCCATTTTATTCATGTACCAATTTGTTCAGACATTCATTCCTAAATCAAATGACATGTATTTTCTTTCCAGTTATTTGCTACCATGCATTCACACACAAAAGAACTTTTCTTTCTGTCTTTTTCGAGGTACATGCCAATAGTGGAATTGCTAGGTCAAAAATTATGAATAGGTTAATAGCTTTTCTTTCATAAATTCCAAATTAGTTTCCACCAATAGTGTTTGTGTTCTTATAGCTACTCCAACACTTTCCATCTTTGCCAATTTGATGGATATAAGATAAATCCTTAAAATTGTTTTAATCTGAATGTCTTTTGATTAGTGATTTGTAAGATTTCTACTTATCTTTGTTAAGAATTAGCAAATCTTTTTTAAATCTGTTAATATCCTTTGAGCCTGTATCTATTAGGAAATGGCTCTGGTTGAACTATATCATCTCTAAAATAATGGTAAGTAAAGTTAAGATGCTTAATATGCAGTTAACTTCAGTGTCAGTCCATAGGGACAGGAAATGTGTATTCATATTTGGAGTCATATGGACACCAAAATAGCCCCAGTAATACTTATTACTCTTGGAAGTTTGTTTCAATGCAGTTAACATTCAGCTCCTTTGCCAGTACCTCTCAGAGGTCCATGGTCTCTATGGTTACTTAATGAGCTAGAATTCTTAGAGCTCAAATACAAAATTCTTTTTTTTTTTTTTTTTTTTTTTTTTTTGCTTTTTGGAGGGCAATTGAGATTGAGTCACTTTAGTCTTAATGTTTGAGGCTGGATTTGAACTCAGGTCCTCCTGACTCCAGGGCTGGTGCTCTATTCACTACACCACCTAGCTGCCCTCTCAAATACAAAATTCTTGCAAGGTACAATTCTACTTAAGATGCTATATAAGTGACATGAAAAAAAATTTGGAAGTATTAAAAATCTGGAGAGAGAACATGATGTGGTAGATGGGAATCAGCCTCAGAGTCAAAACACCTGAATTCAATTTGTATCTCTCACATGTAAATGCTGCATGACCTTGAATAAGTCACTTAACCTCTCACTGCCCTCAGAAAATTCTCTCAAATTGAAATTTTCAGATTAGTTGCTAATCTGAATTGATAGAATTTCTTGTATGGGAATTTCCTACACTCATTATGTCACAAGTATATTTCCTCCACCCCATCCTACTCCCCAAGAAAGAACCTCCACAAATTTAAAATCTAAGTTAGCATTTATGAAACTTTGTATATATACTAGGGTCTTGTTTTTTTCAATCACAAAAAGCTTTTATGGAAAAAAAAATTCTAAATCAACATAAAATTCTTTTAATAGTATAGATATTTCTGAGTATACTGAAATGTTTACACAATTTCTTCCAATCATATTATTTTTTTCTACAATGCCATTTATTCTTTTAACTAAATCATGGTGCTTATTCTGATAATATTTCTTACCTAGTTAGATTTTTTTTTGCAATAATTATCATATAAGTCTTTTTAAGGTTTCTCTGAAACCAACCCCCTCATCATTTCTCAAAGCACAATTGCATTCCTTCACATTTATATACCATAACTTGCTTGACCATTCCTGATTGATGGGAATCCTCTCAATTTCCAATTCTTCACCTCTACAAAAAGAGCTGCTTTAAATAGGTTTGTATATCCTTAGAATCTGTTTTGCTTACTCTCTCTCTAACCTACCCTCTTTGTTTCTACCTGTCTTCCCTCCTTTTTTCTATGGAGTAAAACATAAACTGTAACCAACTCTGTGTGTATGTGTCTGTATTACTCCCTCTTTGCTCACTTTAGATGAGAGGGGTTCAAGTGTCAATCACTCTCCCAAATGCCTTACTCCTTATTTGACTAGACTTCTACTTATATACCCTGATCATGAAAGATAATTTTCTCCATCCCTTGTCTCCCTTCCTTCCATTCCCAGTGTATTCCTCATTTTCTTCCTTTCCATTATTCTTTTAATATCATCAAAACATAACAGAACCATTCATAGATCCTCTGTCTAATTAGATTCCTCTATAAGCCCCAATCATGAAAGGATTCTTAAGGGTGATATGTATCATCTCCCCATATTAGAATGTAAACAGTTTATCCTTGTTTGTTTCTTATGATTGAGCACTCATTTTTACCTTTCTGTGATTCTCTGCTAAATCACCTCTGATTCTAACTTTGAATACTTGAATTCTTTCTTTTTGGCTACTTGCAGTATTTTTTTCTTTGACCTGGAAACTCTGGTTTTGGCTATAATCTTCTGGGGAACTTTCATTTTGGAGTTTCTTTCAGCATATGGCTGATGGATTCTTTCAATACTCATTTTGCTTGTGGGATTCTAAGAAATCTGGGAAGTTTTTTTGATTTCTGTAAATATAATGTCTAGGATCTTTTTTGATCACAGCATTCAGGTAAGCCAATGATTCTTAATTCATCTCTCTTTGATCTGTTTCCCAAATAAAATTTTATTTGTTTTTGCTATAAAATACCTTCTTTCTAATTTTCTCAATATTTTGATTTTGTTTTAATATTTCTTATTGTCTTGTGAAGTCATTAGCCTCTATTTAGTTCATTCTAGTTTTCAGGGAGTTTTTTGCTTAGGCAAGGTTTTAAACCTCTTATGCCAAGCTGTTAATTCCCTTTCCAATTCTTTCTTCCACAGATCTCCTCTTTTTCCTCATTTCTTCCTCTATAGCTCTCGTTTCATTTATAAAAACATCTTTAGCTAATTTTAAAACTCATGCTTCATCTCTTTCAGAAATTCTAGTTTGTATCCAAGCTATGTTTTTTCTTTAAGTCTTTGCTTTTGGATATTTTGGAGTCATTCTCTTCTTTTGGATTAACTCAATAGTTTCTTTATGATGAGACTCATTTTTTTGTCTTCCCATTTTTTTCAGACTTCTTTTTGCCTTTGTACTTTGTCTTAGGATCCGGCTCTGTGCACTTCCAGAGGGAGTATCTGGACTGATCCTGCTGTTGTTTTCTTTAGGAATTGACTATTGAGTTATTTAAGGACCTCAAAGACAGCTCAGGCTGAGGACCTCTAAGTTTTCAATGTTCTCAAAGTGTCTAACTCAAGAAAAACCTAAATTCTGCCCTCCTTGTCTGAGGTTTGCTAATTCCTTACCAGGATTTAGCTCTGAGCAACAGTAGACTGCTGCTAAACTCAGGCTCTAGGTAGTTTTGATGAGGTGTAGGCTCTGGGACCCCCCTTGACCTCTCCTTGAATCTTTGAGGTACAGGCTCTGGGAAACCCCTTGAAGTCTGATTAAATCTTCCCACCTGAGGCATTTGCAGAGGCTACAAGTTTTTCATTGTGGCTGGACCCAAACCTCTGTCACTAGCCTGGCCCTCCACTGTCCATCTGCTTCCCACCCTTGAGCCTATCAAAATACCAATCCACTCTTGCATTGACCTCATTAACTCCTCCTGAAGACCCTCCCCAAACTCCTCCTCTAGACGACCCCTAGATTCCTCTTTATATAAGAATCCCATCTCCCTTCCATGTGTATGAGAGCGCCACAGAAGGCCCTAGCACAGACTTGTTCTATGAGAGCACCATAGAGTTTTCTAGCACAGACTTGCTCTGTGTCCAATACAGGCAAACTTTTAATAAACTTTGCTTTTCTTTGGCTGAGAAGACTTGAGTCAAATTCTTTCAGCAGGACCCAGCATGTTGGTATTTTGGGGTCTCAGGCAACCCTAACCCTCTTTATGAGTAACCTCTTCAGTTTTACTGGATCAGAATGATAGGACAGCTAATTTGGAGAACAAGTTAAAAAGTAATAATTAAATAATCATTAGAGTATCTGAAAACCATGATTTTTTAAAAATCTGGACACTAAATTTCAACAAATCATAACTGAAAACTGTCCAATTGTATTAGAACCAGAGGGCAATGTGAAGAGAG
>JAQQSU010001114.1:0-15060 GCA_028627135.1 Pseudochirops cupreus
CCCTCATTCTAATCGTGAATTCTCACAATAGAGAAGCAGGGAGTTGGGGCAGAGTTCTGTACTACTGCACTGCCTTCCTACTTTGTCCCACTGAGGATCCTTTCACACTTTGGAGGGAGAATGTGGCAAAAGTATCTGATTCAGAAGTCTAAAACAACGGAATTCAGGCTATAACTAATAGCTCTTAGGATACCTATAGGATCATTGTTTTGTATTGGGAGGGGCATTTGAAATCATGATGTCCAAAATCCCCATTTTACAGATGAGAAAATAGACTCAGAGAAGTTATTTGACTTAACTCAGTGCTTAGCAGTGACTGGTCCATAGTAGATCCTCAATAAAAGCTGACTTATTTACACAGCCACTAAGCATCAGAGTTAGGATTTGAACCCAGATCCTGACTCCAAATCCAGTGCTCTATTGATTATGCCATACTGTTTCTTTATACTTTTTGGGAACCAGTAGATAGATAGCATTCTGACTAAGACACCAAGTTAAAAATTCTAATCCGGACTGCTTCAGTAAATAAGTCACATTATACTTTTATATTTAAATACCTGTGCCTTCCATCTGAAGAAAATAAAGATAAATAAATTTTGATATAATCATAATGACACAGTACCCTAAACATGGATTTCTTGATAAGTAGATTCAGAATCAGATTCCCAATGTTACATACCACATTTAGTGGTGAGAAAAATGCAATCTTAAACTCTAAGATTTTCTCTAGGTCCTTTGTGGTGTTTGTACTACAGGAGGCAACTATGCTGTTATTGTATCGCCTTTGTTAAAAATTTTGGATAATTTTATGCAGAAAAATCCAAACCATTGACATTATGAGCTCCTTTGCGCTATTTCATTTTGGGAGCAGCTGTGACCTTACAAGCTACTGATTGTGTGGGTGATCATGGAATAATGTTTATATCTGAAGTATCTGACTAAGAGGGGTGGAAGGGGCCTTTGAAACTGGTTACTAAATCTGTTATCCAAATGTATTCTTTGCCATTGTTATGAACATAATGACAAAGAAGCCAGGTGCAGATCATTTGGTACCATGTAATGCCTATCTGCCTTTTCCTTCAGTACTCTTTCCTTTCTTTAATATGGGCTTCATAATCAGACATAGGAGACTTGTGAAATTCACCCTCAAATAAAATCTATTTATATAACTCATGCTACAGTATATCATTCATCATCAGTAAGGATTTTTAAAACCAATAGAAGCATCAAATTTATTACTATAGAGTTAGGCTTTTATTCTTACTATGTTTTTAATACCCAGGTATGAGGTTTATCAAATAACATTTTTACATACATACATACATACATATATATATAAATTTCCAAGGGACTTAAAAAAATCCATTATAAATATATGATCCATACAAAAGACAAGATATCTTTTCCTCAGATATCTTTTCCCTTTGGGTTCCTTAGGACTGAGAAAAGTTTCATATGCTACCGTACTGTTAACCTTTGGAAAAAGCAGGGTTATCTCATGGGACTTAATTTAAGTCCCAAAATTCTTTCACCCTGAACCTTTTCCCTATAATCCAACCCCTATTTCTCATTGGCATTTTTATCTAAGAGCAATAATGCCATCTAAATTCTTTATTTGCTATTTACTACTACATCATGGAGAGAGAATCTTTCAATAATGAAACGGGGTCTTGTCTTAACTGTCCCTGTAAACCTGTAGAGTTCAAGTAAGGACAAATGTTAAAGTTTAGTAATTTTACAAGTGCACAATTACTCTATCAGGGAGTTTTCTAAAATTCATTATCCCATTTCTCTCTTGATCTTGTTTCCTCCAAGCATTTTTCATAAGCAAACAAAATCATAAGAGATATTATAACAGCAATTCATCACTGTAATGAAATAACGAGCAAAGTAGAAGCATTCACACATATTGAAATCTATGTCTGATTAAAATAAACCTTCAACTTTATTATTAACAAAACAAAGATGGGCTTTTTGTTAAGAACCATGCAACTGGGGACAGGAAGGTCTAAAACAAGCTCTGAACTAAAAGTTAGAAGTGAGTTCTAGTTCCATTTCAAACCACTTATTTTTCTGTTTTTGATTTTTCATGAATAAAATGGAAGTCTCTCTTATTTTATCCTCTTTAAAGGATTGTTGTGACAAAAACGAAGAATGTATATGAGCGCACTTTGAAAAACAAAGGACAGTGAACAAAGGCAAGGTACAATTGTTATCCCTGCAAATGTCAAAAAACTTGCTAGGGTAAGAGATTATCATAGATACAGAGATGGGAGAGATCCCAAAGGCCATCCCATCCAGTCCTCTCATCCTGTAGTTAAGGTAACTGAGGTACAAAGATTCACTGACTTGCTTCAGGTGACTTGCTTCTTCCCCTGCCTCACTGAGGAGCTAACATATAAATTACATGAGTGTCTGGTGCTCTCTCCAAGGTCGAACACTCAGTTCATTATTTCTTTGTATGTGAGCAGATGCTGTGGAGAGTTTTTGGTTCTAACATTAAAGTTTTGGGGGTGATTTTGTAAAATGGGTGATAAAAAGAAAGATCAAATCAGAACACAGAGTGTTTAATCTGGAGTTGACAAATAGATACTTGTTTACTCTCAGGAGAGATGAAATATTGTGCTTTGTTTGCCAAGAGGTAATGGCCATTCTGAGGGAATACAATCTTCATCACCATTTCAAATGGAAACATCCTGACTTAAGCAAATTGAATATCAATGAAAAATAAATTTAAGTGTCCAAATTGTCAAAAAAATCTCAGTGGGGAACAGTGGTTTTTCAAGATAGTAAACTCAGAAAACGAGGCAACTACTAAGGGTAGTTTTCAGATTTCCAAAGAAATCAATTTCAAACATGACTCCAGAGTATGACAAACTGATTTCTGACAAGAAGTGTAATATGTCCCATTAACTCAATGTAAACAGTAAAAAAAAAAAAAAACCTGAAAAATTTGTTAAAACTTGTACTGCTTAGCAAAGTAATTTTTTTTAACACTGTTGTGATTTCATGATAAATAAAAATCTTAAGCAATAAGTGTAATTCATTGATATTAATTAAAATTTCCCTTTTTAAAATATGGTTTATTTGCAAAATAACTTAATCATTAATTATACCTTTACTTGGAAAGTGACCTACTAAAAATCTATCTTAGCCTATTTTAATTTTGGCCTATATAGACATACCTCAGGTGGCATAGTGGATGGAGTGCTGGGCCTGAAGTCAGGATAGACCCGAGTTCAAATCCAGCCTCTGTGTGACCCTGGGCAAGTCACTTAACACTGTTTGCCTCAGTTCTTCATTTGTAAAATGAGCTGGAGAAGTAAATGGCAGGCTACTCTAGTCACTTTGCCAAAAAATCTCAAAAAAGGGGTCGTGAAGAGTTGGACGTGACTGAACAATGACAATTCCTCCTTTACAAATTCCCAGGAAAACACCTCTGTCCTTGTGAATCCAGGAAACTTAGATTATATCAAAGGATTTCTGATCAGTGATATCTTCATAGCCACAGTGTCATGAAAGACTACTTTTCTCTCTCCCCTCCTTAAACCCCATCCTATGCAATGTGTAGTTTGAGAAATAGAACCTAGGTATGATCATAGATTTCTTAAAAAAACTATTTGGGATTTTCCATGACTATTTGTGGAAGACAGGTTTTTAGCTTTGTTGAAGGTCCCCCACAAAATAAAAATGATATCTTGGAAGTCACCGCACACACAGAATAGCACAATTGCATTTAGTTCCATAAAAGCCCTATCTCTAAATGTGATAGCAACGTGCAGATGATTCAGTTTTAAGAAAGCTGATTTGAGAGAATTTCTTGATGACTATTCAAAAAGCTATTCATGTAAATCCAATACTAGAGTGTTGTGACTTCTTTGTGCTTATTTTACTAAAACTAGAAGGTAAATTATTCAAGAAGGTAAATATTAAAATTATTCATAAATGCTTTCTAGATACCCCCTTAGAAGGGACACTTAACAGCAGTGCTATCTCTCAGAAACAAACTGCCACCTAGCAGAAGAAAGATGATGTAAATGGGAATGATTGATCCAAAGAAGAGATGGGCTTTGACAGCAGGAAAGCATGGTGGAATATTCCCAAGAAGAAAAGTTATCTGAAGAAAAAAGACAATATAATTTTTTATTTTTTTTTGCTTTTTGCTTTTTGGAGGGCAATTGGGATTAAGTGACTTGCCCAAGGTCACATGCCTAATAAGTGTTAAGTGTCTGAGGCCAGAGTTGAACTCAGGTCCTCCTGACTCCAGGGCTGGTGCTCTGATTCTGCACTTTGGAAAAATCCATATAAGCAACCAGAAATATTAATCAGTAATGAAACTAAAATGGAGTCAAAATTATTACACTATACATAATAGAATCAAGGTGACAACAGAATATTGAATTTTTCAGTCACAACAGGTCTCAAAGACTACTACTTATACTAATTTATATAGAGATTATAATCTGTGTTGGTAGAGGAAGTATTCATTGGATAAAATTATAGATATTTGAAGTATTGAAGTATAAATAACATATGACATCAATGATGAAATGAAACCCTTGAAGGAGATGAATACATAAGTGGTCAAAGTGTCTTAATAATTTTCAAAAGAAGAATTGCAAACTGTATTTGGCCTTTCGAAAATATGCTTGTCATTAATGGTAACAGAAAAGCACATGAAAAGAACTCTGAGGTTTTACCCCATACCCTAAAGATTGGCAAAAATGACAAAAAGCAGGAATGGCTTATTTTGGAGGGCCTGTGGGAAGACAAGCTTATTAATTGGTCCAATAATATTGTACATCAATTTGAAAGTATACAAGAAAAATCATTAAACTATCCAAATTCTTTGATGCAGAAACATTGAAACATATACCCCAAGGACATGAAAGAGGAAAACAAAGGTTTAATGTATATCAAAATATTGAAAGAAGTTCTCTTTGCACTAGCAAAGAACTGGAAACAAAGTGGGTGGCTATTGATTGGGGAATGTCTAGAAAAAAAATTGAATATAATGAAATATTAGACAGTAAGAAATAAAGACTGAGGAAATTAAAGAAACACAGGAAGATGTGTGTGAACTGATGAAGCACAATTAAAAGAGTAATATATGCAATGATCACAGCAATATAAATTAATAAGATCATGGAAAAGAAATGAAGATGGAAGAAAGAATTGGAAAAGGAATTAATAGCTTAGTTTGATAGGTATAAACCTTGCCCAAGCAAAATATTTCCTGAAAATTTGAATGGATCAAATAGAAGTCAATGACTCCATGAGGCAACAAGAAACATTAAAATAAAGCTGGAAAAAATAGAGGAAAATATAAGATATTTCACAGCAAAAAAACAATTTACCTGAGAAACAGATCTAGGGAAAAGATGTAATAATCATTGAATTATCTGAACACATTGACTAAAAAAAGAGCCAAGACATCCTATTTCAAGAAATCTTTAAAAAGTACTGCCCATATCTCTAAGAACCAGAGGGAAAAGTGGAAATAGAAACAATCGACCAGTTACCTCCTGAAACTCCCAAAATAAAGTGTCCAGGTCAAAGGAAAAAATGCTTTAAGCAACCAGAAAGAAAGAATTCAAGTACCAAGGAGTGACAGTCGGGTTCACAAATAATTTAGTGGCCATGATTATAAAGAATTTGGAATTCGATGTTTCAGAAGACAAAGGATATGGTCTTACAGCCAAGAATAACTTGCCAGCAAACCAAGTATAATAGTATGGGGAAGAGAGATGGACATTGAAAGAGATAGAGGACATCCATACATTCCTGATAAGAAGACTAGACTTGTGGAAAAACTTTGAAGTTCAAACACAACAAGAAAAGAAACACACTGATGAAGGACTAAACAAGAATAATCTTCCATTCAAATATGGAGAAATAATACATGTGTCCTCTCTGACACCTATCACCATCAGGGTTCTTAGATAGATTCCAAATAGATAAGGCCTGGGAGTGGTTCTGTTATATCGTGATGAAAATAATAAAAGAATGGGAAAAGAAGAGAAGAGAAATATACTGGGTTGGGGGAGAGAGAGAAGAAGGTTAGGAGAAATTTTCTTACATGATTAGAGTGTACAAGTAGATATTTCTATAAACAAGGAAGAGGGGGTGTGAGAAATCAACTGACATTGAACTTTACTCATCTGAACTGGGTAAAGAAGGGAAGAATACACGCATACACACAAGTTGCTTAAAGAAATATATTTCACTCAACAAGGAAATAGAAGGGAAAAAGGAGAAGGAAGAAAGGGGAATTGGAGGGTAGATTAAGAGGAATTATTCCTAAACTAAACATGTTTTAAACTATGGATTTATAGCTCTTTGGGGGGGTGGCGTGGCAAAGAATGGGAATCTGAAGTGGTGTCCATAAATTCTGGAATAGGTGAACAAGTTATAATATATAAATATGATGGAGGTAGCTAGGTGGCAAAGTAGAGAGTGCTGGACCAGGAGTCAGGAAGATCTGAGTTTAAATTCCACCTCTGACACTACTGCCTATGTGATCTTCGGCCAGTGACTTAGTTTCTGTTTGTTTCCTCAACTGTAAATTGAGGATGATGATATCACTTACATCCCAGGTTGTTGTGATGATCAAATGAGACAATATTTATAAAGTACCTAGCACATAGTAGGTGATTATTAAATACTTGCTACCTTCTTTATTGGTAATTGTCTGTTGGCCCATCTCATAGATTCAAAACATTCCAATGTATGCAGTATTACACTAAAGGTCAGAAGAAATGTTAACCTGTTTATGGTACTTATAGAACATCTAGGTGGTACAGGGTCTAGAGTTAGAAAGATTCATTTTCCTGAGTTCAAATCTGACCTAAGACATCTATCAGCTGTGTGACCCTGAGCAAGTCACTTAACCCTGTTTGCCTGTTTCCTCATCTGTAAAATGAGCTAGAGAAGGAAATTGGCAAGGCACTCCAGCATCTTTGCCAAGAAAATCCCAAATGGGGTCACAAAGAGTTGGACATGACTGAAAATGACTTAACAGCAACAAAATTATGGCACCTGTAGTATGTTTTAGAGTCTGGAGCCTGGCTCAGGAGACTTTAAGAGTTAAATCAGAGAGTCAGGCCATGAACAAACTTCAACATTTTTGCTCTGATACCATTATTTGGTATGTACTCCACTTACTTACTCCACTCTGCATCTATTGCTCTGCCTGGCTTCAACTCCATGGAACATATTTCTTCCAGGTTTAGTTCATCGCCTCTAATCTCATCACCATGCTTACTTAAGCCTTGATGGATGCTACTTCCCTCAGCCTCCTCTCCCTTCTGATTGGAGGGCTGGATTTCTCTGCCCCCTTTATAGAGGGCAGAACTCTGCTTCTGGGCTCAGCCTGGTTTCAGTTCCACCAAAGATGAAATAGTCCTTTACAATCTGACTCCAGCCTTCCTTTACAGTTTTATTGTAAATAACTGCCCTTCACTTACTCTATGTTGTAGCCAAGCTGTCCTTCTTACTAGTTCTCATACATGTTATTGTATTTCCCATTTCTGGGCTTTTACAAGGCTTTTCCCATTCTTGCATTGCATTTCTTCTTCATTTTTACCTCTTAGAAGCCCTAGATTCTTCTAAAGCTCTATGAGTCATTTTCTGATCCTCCCAGTTGCTTGTTCCTCCTCATTCCAAATTTTCTGGTATGTACTTTGTAATTTCATGGTATTTACTATATATGTACATAGTTTTCACCCTCATAGAATGTAAGCTCCCTGAGGGCAGAGATTTTCATTTTTGTCTCTGTTTCTCCAGCAAAGCAGCATATCATACTGTAAAAAGAGCTGAATTTCCATACAAACTTTGTGACCTTAGGCAAGTCACAATTTCTCAGTGTTCTTGGCATTTCTTTAAGACTACAAATGTCTTTCAGGGAAGGTGCATTAATAGAGGGAAAATTTTCATGTGGCAATTCCTATACTAATGAAATCAGAGATCCAATTCCTATTCTACCCCTTTGTTGTTCAGTCATTTTCAATCATGTCCAACTCTTCATGACCCCATTTGGTGGTTTCTTGGCAGACATACTGGAGTGGTAAAATGAATAGAACATACTGACCAATTCTCTTTTCCATTGTAAGGGAAAAAATCCTATAGTCTTTAAAAGTAGAAGGTACTTGGATGAAGCATCTAAGATCCCCTGCCAGCTCTGACATTCTGTAACTTGCCTATGGTCCCCTTGAGCATCAGAAGTACAACTCAAACTACTGTAGTGCACTTGTCAGACTGGTAACTTGTATGATATAATAAATGGTTTTGTAGTGGCTGGAGAGTATGAATACATTGCCCTGTCTCCATTTTACCTCCAAAATGACCATAGTGGTAAGAGAAAGGAAAAGTCCTACACATAGCATCACAAGGAAATCAATAATTTTAAAAAATGAATCCAAGTCCTAAAAATAAATTTACCCTTTAGAATGCCCTCCTTTAGTTATACCTGTCATAATTATTTAAACTAGGTAGTATGCTTATGAAGGAAAGAAACCCAGAAATATGCTTTAAAAATGAACAGGCAAACAAACACAGGCAACCCTTTAAAGCAGTGGTTCTCAACCTTCCTAATGCCACGACCCTTTAATACTCATATGTGGGCGTATCTGCATGTGGGCAGACCCGCCTGGAGATGGATAGAGAAGCCATGTCTCAATTCCTAAGACCATCGGAAATATGTGTTTTCCAGTGGCTTAGGCTACCCCTGTCACCCCTGTGAAAGGGTCATTCGACCCCCAAAGGGGTCTCAACCCACAGGTTGAGAACCACTGCTTTAAAGTAATCTTGGAGAAAGAGCCAGCCTCATGATCAGGAAGATCTGTGTTCAAGTCTGGTCTCAGACACATACTACTTGTGCAAACCTGGGCAAGTTCATTTAATCTTTTTCAGGTCTTCAGTCAACTCTTTAAGACTATGAGTCACACAGATTGTCCTATCAACATTGGTTGAAAGGGTTTCTTCACCAGGAATTCCACAAACCAATGAAATCAGAGATCCATCTCAGATTAATAAAAATTAAATCTTATTTTAAGAAAGGAACAATAAGCATTTAATGTTTAAAGTGTAACTTTATTAAAATATCCATCTGTAAAATACCTTCAGCAGTAATGAAAAATAAAATATTTCAAGGCTTAAGACAAAGATGTTTTTAAAGAATACTTTTCTTTTCCTTTTTTTTTTTTACAAATGTGAAAAATTTACTTCAGAATTAGTGGAATTCTTCTACTTTATACTTTTCATACAGAAGTGCTTGATCTTGTGTTTTCATTGATAACTATGTATATAATTTTCTGATCTTTTCACAGATGAAGGTTTACAGGTTCCTCTGACTCCACAGAAATCATCTAATTACTGAGCCCCACATACAATATAATAGGTGAACTCAGCTGTCAAACAGCAGTATAAGGTATAGCAGAATAACAGCACATCAAGTGGGTAAATACATTGATTCTCTATTTTGTGAATAACCTTTTTAAAAATAAAAAAAATGGAGGTTAGAAACCTTTATCTGCTCCAAAAGAGAAAGTAAGACAAGCAAAGCATAAGATGATTGGCCAGGTGGAATGTCACACTGCTGATACCATTAGTTTTAAATGCAAAAGGAAAATGAGTCTTAAAAGACTTAATTTCATTTACTAATAAAGAAAAGAAAGCAATATAATTATAATATTGTCTTCTTAATTTTTAAGAGTTTTGAGAAAAATTCTCCAATTAAATTCAGTCTTCAAAATCCATTCTAATAGTTTTTCCTTTTTTTTGTTTTTGTTTTTGTTTTTGGAGGGGGAGAAGTCAGGGCAATTGGGGCTAAGTGACTTGCCCAAGGTCACACAGCTAGCAAGTGCTAAGTGTCTGAGGCCAGATTTGAACTTAGGTCTCCTGACTCCAGGGCTGGTGCTCTATTCACTTTACCACCTAGCCACCCCACTGATAGTTTTCTTTTTTTTTTTTTTTTGTAATTATCCACTGATAGTTTTCTAATGGTGCACTACTACATTTATGATATTTTAGCTTATGCCTCCAAAATAAATTTTGACTTTGACAGATCTCCATTTGCTTATCATTATGACTCAATATGGAAAAATACTTCTTTAGTTTTGGGTTGTATTGCTGCCATTTAAAAACAAAATTATTTCACAATAGACTCCTGATGATTAGGAAATGTGTTGGTTGTGAAGGTCCTGAAGGCATGAGGACTTAACAATTCTAATTCTTTTGAATTCCATCAATGTTTTATGAAGGCATGAACAATTACTCTTGATGCATGGAAATTCTATTGCTCTAGCCTACTTTAATCATTTTTTCTTTAAGATCATCAAGCAATGCTTCCAACAAACATACTTTCCCACATATATTTGGAGCACTTATGATTGACTCCCCCCTTGAATTGCCATCTTTAACTATGCATTCCATTTCCTTCTCTAAGTGTTGCTAAGTATATTGTACATGTTATTTCATGTTTCCTCAGGATAATGTAACTAACAATATGCATTTTATATTAGTTCTCATCTTTTCATTCAGTCACATACCTCATGCCCAGCTACAAATTTAGTCTGATGTTAGCCATCAAGCAAGAAGCCAGAAGCAACATTATTTTGGAGGAAACATTTAAGTGTTAAAAGGCATTGTACACTTGTTGCAATGTTTATATATAGCTTGTGTCCTACTTCCTTCCAAAATGTTCACAGCAATTGATGGTGGCAAATCAGGTTGGAACCATTTACTTAGTACTCTTAAGCTTTTAATACAGCCAACCCAGGATTTTGAAGGTTCTGTTTTCTCTACAATTATGCTTGTTTCAAATATTTTCTAAGTATGTTCAATCTTTTTCATACATTATGTCACATGCAGGCATATTCCGCATTTATTTGTTTTCAGGCCAATGACTTTTCCTGTTTGATGTCTCTTTTCAACATTCTTCTGTGTAAAACTTTTAAAATTTTTCTTAATTTCAGGAAGTAAAATTTATCCTTAGAGTGAATTGTTAATTGTGATGACTAGAGGATACCAAAAGGAGAAAGCATCCCTTAAGTAGAACCAGAAGAAATAAAAAAAACACAATCAATTCCTCCTCCCCATGCCCCAACAATAATGCCTAATTATTCACCAAGAAGTAGCCAGTTGTTCTTCAGATTTCTCCTTTGTCTTATGGAGAAGAGCAGCAGCAAAAAAAAAAAATCTTTTTCTGTGATTCTTGTATGTGTAGAACATGACAAGATATCTCAAAAGAGTCCTATGATGGTGAAAAACCATTTGGAGATATTCGGCGCAAAGGAACTATCTGTTATCAACATTTGGTTTTAATGCAAATAGACAAATGTTCTCTCACATATAGGTACACTATTCTGTACCACTGGACTTGTCCTAATGCTATGAGAATCATTGAACTTGTTGCCCTTGATCAAATTTCTTACCCAAGGAGAATTGTTTATATGATCTGATGCTATAAGTATTACAAAATCTCAGTAATGTTCAGTTATCCAGAGCCTATGAATAACTATCACATGAATATTAAAATCAACATTGATCTTCACAGTGATGATCATATAAAGTATTTTAAGACCATAAAATATGATTTGAATAAGAAAAGTTATGGATTCAGTATAATTTTTTGTTACATATATTATAAAGTATTGAAAATTTATAATTAATGCATAGTTGATAGGACAATTCTCTATTTAACTCAAAATTTTGGTTAACCAAAGTTTTGTATTTCCTGGTCATAATAATTCACAGGAAGTTCGACATGTAGATACCTCAATTGGAAGTCAAGACAAGAGAACACAGAGCTAAAGCATATTGAAGATTTCTAGGAAACCAAAAATACATTTTCCCCCTCTCCCCCTCTCCAACTATACACTGCCCACCTCTAGGGTCTCCAGAGCAAGTAATATTGCTACCCAGAGAAAACAACACAAACTATGTCCTCAAATTAACTTTGTAACTCAGATATGAAATAATAAAGGGGATAATTAGAATGAATTCATTTGCATATGAGAAGGAATTGATTATTATTTTGCCCTACAGACCAGTGTTGTTATTGTAAAGTAGATTCCTAATTTCACTAACGTTTCTTGCTATGTGCTAAACCCACCTATCAAAAGAGCATATATTTTATTTTTGTATCCATTAAATTTTGGTAAGGCTCCACTGGCCTTGCCTTACTTACTGGCTCTTTCTTTTTCCCTGCATTTTATAAATAAGATTAGAAGACTAGAAGGACTTTGACAACTATTTTATTTAATACTCCACCTTTTAAGGAATCTAAATCATTTCAAGCAAAAGGTTATCTTTGCTACTCTTTGACATCTTCAGGAAAGAATTCAGTATAGTTTTTTCTCTATAAAATGATAGATAACATGCTTTACTACTGTGATTCAGCTTTTTAACACTTTGAAATAAATATGAAATAATTTTCATTAGCAAAATGGTAGCTGCATAATAGAATAAATAATCATACAACAATGCAGTGTAGTGAAAAGTCCTGTATTTGAAGGAAAGGGCCCTGGGTTCAAATCTAGACTCTGACATTAGTTAGTTACAGAAAAGCAGTTTCTTTATCTGCAAAGTAGGGATAATAAGGCCTATCTAACTCACAGAGTTGTTGCAAAAAAAGAGCATTTTATAAACCTTGAAATCTTATGTAAATGTAAGTTGTCATTATTTCATCATAGGATCAGAAAGGCAGGGGAGTGTGAAGTCTGTCTATTTTTATAATTGGTTTGTATTTTTAGATTAAATGCCATGTTTCTGCCTAAGGAAAAAGACATCTGATGCGGGAAAGATAAAAACTATTTAGTTTTGTTTTCCACATCCCAAAGGTATGGGAAAGAATCTATTGTAATTAATACTTGAGATAAAAGATCCTATGAAATACAAGATAGATTTTTTTTTAAAGTATGCCTAGACAATACCAGATACTATTGGCTTTTCAAAAAAATTGGAAATTTCAGAAATGAGAAAACTTTGTTAAACTTCTAGAACTTAAAATATTACTTGTTATTTTTAAAAATTCTTGCAATATATCATAACTGGAAAAGTTGGAAATGTCTCAATCCCAGCAAAGCTACTTAAAGTTGTATGGCCTTTGGCAGGTCACATAACTTTTGTAACCTCTCTGAATTTTGTTTCTTTTGTTATTCAAAGTAGAAAAAAATAGTCCTCTATTAGCTTCATAGAGTTGTTGTGAGTGTTTTGTAAACTACAAATTACTACAGAATGAGAAGCTACTATTAGTTAACTACAGTAGTTTTTCTACTAACAAAGCTAAAATGGCTGATGCAATGCATTTACACTCTCTAGACAATCAAGGAGAGTGGTTTTCCTTACTTAAAAAAATGGAGAGAGCAACAAGATGGAAGAGCAGACATTTTCTCTGATTCTCACAACTTCTCAAGCCATTCCAAAACAGAAATTTTGCATCAAAGATAAAAAAAAATTCAGCTGTCTCCATGGTCAAGAATATCAAAGACCAAAAGGAGGTTAAAAACAAACAAAAATTCATGACTCACAGTCATTGACCTTGAGCTCACTTAGCACTTTTCTCCCACAAAATCCACTCCCATACTTCAGTTTCCCCCTCCTTCTTTCCAGTGCTATGGAGGTGCTATGGCTCCAGGGTGTGCAAAATTTCCCTGGCTATAATAGATAACTAGGCTGACATAGCCCTGCAGAAACAAAAACCAGCCAGGAGTCACAACCCTGAAGCCCTAGTGCTGCAGATCTCCTAACTGCCAATGACAGGTCCCAAACTCCATAATACCAGCAGAACTAGTGTTGGGGCAAAGAACCCTATAGTATCATCTTTGTAAAGCTCCAAATTGATGGTGCCAGGGCAAAGAACTAAGAACCAGAGGATAAGATACTCCGTCTGTGGCGATAGAATTGGGAAGCATTGTGCAGCACCAGAGCAAGACTGAAGGGAAAAAGCATAGCATCTAACTGAGGCCAGTTCTGTTCATCCAAAAGTCACTTGGGCAAAAATCTGGGCTAGAAAACAAGAATTTTCCAGCACAAGAAAGAGACTGAGACAGCGGGTAGAGCCAAGATGGTGGAGTAGAAACAGTACTTCCACACTGCTCTGGCTTCCACTTCCTCCAATACATATAAAAAAATGACTCTAAACAATCTTTTGAGCTACATAATCCACAAAGTGACAGAGAGAAAAAAAATATCTCCCACTGAAGGAAGTCTGGCAGGCTGGCAGGAAGGGTCCATCGCAGCATGCTGGGAGCTGAGCCCAGCCCTGTGTGAGCCTGAGGTTTTAGCCACAAGCTGGGCCAAACCAGCCATGGCTGGAGCAGACTTCATGAGAGTAAATCACTAAGAGCTGTAGCAGTTTCCAGATGTCTCAATACATAAATGCCAAAGACAAAGTAAAAGGTTAGTGTAGAATTTTTTGGAACAGGGGAAATGTGGTCTGGCTGCTACCCCTGGAGCAAGAAGTGGCAGAGGTGCAGTGGCTGGAGCCGCTGCCTCATGGCTGCTTCCAGAGCTCCTGGCCTGCAGATTTTAGGGGAGCCAAGCAACCATTTAGAGGGTAATCATCGTGTTCCTGTATGATGGTCTTGGGGTGTGTGACTAGTGAGTCAGAGTGTGTGGGGGCTGTAGAGAGGGCGACCATATAATAACTCCAGGAGCTGCAAAACCCCCAGTGATTTGGGACATACCTCTGTTCATTCTGGAAGCAGAGTTCTACCATGGAAAAGATCTCAAAAGTCAAGTAATTGGCTGCCAATATGAGCAAGCAGAGGAAGCACAAATAGACAATAGAATCCTTTTTTGGGGACAAAAAGGATCATGGCATGGAGTGGGAGGAAGACACTGAAGACAGAACTCCTGCATTAAAAGCCTCCAAAGAAAAGATATGAACTGGTTACAGGCTATGGAGGAGCTCAAGAAGGATTTTGAAAATGAAGTAAGAGAAGTGGAGGAAAAATTGGGAAGAGAAATTAGAATGATACAGGAAAATCATGAAAAGCAAGTCAACAGCCTGCTAAAGGAGACCCAAAAATACACTGAAAAAAATAACACCTTAAAAAA
>JAQQSU010011140.1:0-12245 GCA_028627135.1 Pseudochirops cupreus
TATTATTATTATTATTATTATTATTATTATTAACTACATGCAACTGGGAATTAAGATATACAGGAACTGGGATAGGGAGACCCATCCTGCCCTACCAGAAAGTCAGAGGCGCGATAGGGGAGGACATGGGAGAGAGCAGATCAGGGGAGGGGCTATACAGTGGGATCACTGTTTTGGGGTGGTGTGTAGGAGAAAGATGGGGAGAAAATTTGTAACAAAGTCTCATGAAAATGAGTGATGTAAACAAAACAAAATTAATTTAAATTTAAAAATAAAAAATAAAAAAAAATCTCAGCTCATAAATGAGCACCATATGCAGCCACATGGACTATTTTAGACAATTTTCTGTTTTAATCCTCAAATCAAGTGGGATAACATTATAAGCATTTTGAAATGTTTTTTAAAATGCTACATAAATGCTATACTGGTGATGATAACTTGAATCATTAGAACTTCATCCTTAAGAATCCCATCTTCCCTGAGCTAACTTTCATTTAAAAACCTCAGGTTATATGATCCAATCTATTTCTTAGCTGAAAATTTTAGAATCTGCTCTGCCAGAACTTATAGCATCTATCTGAGAGACTATACCAGAGTCTCTTATTTCTCTCCCTAGCTCTGAGATGCTGGGTTCAGTGCTTCCCACTACTGTATTCATTTTCACTTTACCAACCAGTTCCTCTTTATTGGTCAAAAATCAGATCCTGAATCCTAAGAATATTGTTACCTCCTCTGCCTTTTAAAAGATGTGATCAGCATCAGGAACTCATCCTCCAATTCCACTTTTTGATACATCCCCTAACATATAACAACTTGGGACCTGTCACTGGAAAATTACCTATTTATGAAAACATATACATAATTCATTTTAGATGCCATAACGTCAGATTCTCAGATCCAAATTATGAAACAAATAAACACTTGACATGGTTCTAACATCTAGATGACATTACTAAAATTAGCTCATTTGTCAACCACCCACGACAGAGGAGGTGGCAAGGATAATGTGCCAAACATATTTTAGCTCCAGGATGAAGGAAATAGCTATTCTCATATGTAGGTCACAGCGTAGGGCATCCAAAATGATTTAGCCATTGTATTTTTTGCCAAAAAAAAAAAGACTTGTTAATTCTATGAATTTAGCATAATACAATATAAATAGCAATTATTAATCTATTTAGATAATTAATAAATATTTCTTGATCTGTTTTGAATGGAGAGAAAAATGATAAGCCAGATAAAAGAGCATACAAAGTAAGAATGAATCTGAGTTATCCCATTTACTCAAGTTGTAGGTACTCTGTGAAAGCCAACTACTGAATAATCAAAGGGGGTCCTTTGATACTTTTTAAAGACTCACTGCAGTGTATAGCGGTGAAATACTTTTAACCAAGGAGTAAGATCATTAGAATAATAATATCTCTATGTCTATAGTTCTTCATGGTGTAAAAAGGACTTTCCTAATGTAACTCTAATGGTAATTGTAGTTCCAGTATTATTACCTCTTAGCTTATAGATCAGGAAAACAGACTCAAAGAAGTTAAGCTACTTGTTCGAGGTCTCACAGCTAGTGCAAGACCCAGGGCTCCTGATCTGAAATCCAGTATTCTTTATAACACCACCACTGATGTTTATATAGCACTTTAAGGTTTGTACGGTGTTTTACATATATTTTCCCATTTCAGCCCACTGGGCTAGTTAACATAAGTCAGGGGACAGCTAGATGGCACAGTGAATAGACTTCTAGGCCTGAAGTCAGGGAGACTCAACTTCCTGAGTGTATATCTGGTCTCAGAGAACTACTAGCTGTGTGACCCTGGGTAAGTCACTTAACCCTGTTTATCTCAGTTTCCCCATCTGTAAAATGATCTGGAGAAGGAAACGGCAAACCACTCCAGTATCTTTGCCAAGAAAACTCGAAATAGAGTCATGAAGAATTGGACATGACTGAACAATAACAAAGTATAGGTAAGCCAGTGAATAACTGTTTGTTAGGCACCTATTATGTACCAGCCTCTGGGGATATAAAGGAAGGCAAAAAACAGCTCCTGCTCTCGAGGAACTCACAATCTAATAGGAAAGAAAATATGCCACAATTCTGTAGAAACAGGTAACATGCATGATAAAATGGAAATAATTAACAGATGGAAAGCACTAGAATTAGAATAAGATGAACAACCTGATTATCAAGGAGTTAAATGATTTGCTCAAGCTCCATGACTAATAGATGTCAGAGGATGAATTTTAGCCCAAGTCTACCTAATTCAGGGAGTAGGTGTCTGCTGTCCACTATACTTAGCTTTTCTTACACAGCTCCCATCCTCCCTCCTTCCTCTCTCTCTCTCTCTCTCTCTCTCTCTTTCTTTCTCTCTCCTTCTCCTTCTCCCTCTCTCTCTATGTTTCCATCTCCTTCCTTCCTTCCCTCTCCTCCCTCTCTCTCACACAAACACACACAGACACTGACCTTTCCCTCAACTCCCCAGCCCCAATAACATCCTGTTGGATTGTGTTGAAACTATGGTGTGAATTTGCTCTGTGTCTGCTTCCCTCTTTTTCTTGTGAGAAGCATATCTTGGTAGACCCTAGGTGATTTTCATGAGAAATTTACTGCCCCAAGAGCTCTCTGTGATACAATTCAAAGGAGGATCTAAGATTCACTGAGTGGGAGGATGCTCTGTAACTTATGCCCAGAGAGAGGCAATATGCTTTCCTTACTTCACCCGTACCATTTCTATGAACTTTTTCCATCCATTTTGTATGGAACTATTATGTCAGAGCTTTTCACATGGCATTAAGAATTCTAGCATCCTTTAGGAATTTCTCACTCATTAGGTTCAATTATTTTACTCAGAAAATACCACCTAGTTTATTGATACAATTCACCTTATAAGTTCATGGTTCCCAAAATCCAAAGAATAAGAAATTCTTATTTAAAGGTAAAAATGAAAAGAGTAGGGTTCACAATAGTTTACGGAAAATAAAAATAGCTATATGTGAGCAATGTTTCCTACTTTTGCCCATATAAATTTATATAGGTATATATAACATATATTATATTAATTATATTGTTTATTTTATATTAATATATTGCATTAACATTAATTATTAATATGTTTATTATTTAAAATATATTAATATAATGTTAGTTATATTAATATATAACTCGTAAATTTAGTCAACATTATACCCTGGGAGAACACTAAGCAGATATGACTTCTAGTGCAGCTCTTTGTTGAGTGTGTGTGTGTGTGTGTGTCCTACTAAGGTCTTCTGTAGCCTCCAGTCATTTATGGTTCTCCTCTACTGTTTCCATTTATCATAGCACTGAGATTTTCCCACTGTCCCAAAAAACACCCCTCTGCAGCTAACTCCTTAGCAAATAATATTGTTCCTCTCCTGTAGTTCCAAGTCTGTCACCATTTCTTCCATCACTTAGCAATCCCCATCCTCTTTTGTAGCTCTCTGTCAGTGGTTTCCCAGTTTAAAGTCAGAATCATAACTGTAGGGGATAGTAAAGAGTTCCTAGGCTAGAGACACTGCAATTTCCTGCATCCAGCTCTAATACAATACCAAAGAGTCCTCCCTCTATATCTGTCCCTCTCATCCCAATTCTATCAATATTTGACTTTACAAAGCTTTCTAATAATCAGGAACTTATTTCCTCTTGTATCTTTCCAGTATTTCTCCATCTCCATTATCAGGTTGTGTCAGGATGACTTCAGAATCTGATATTTTCTCTCTGACCATTCTAATACCTTCCAAAGGTATAGAGGCTTGGAAGCATCCTAGATCATTCCCCCCCCCCCCCATCCCAAAACAGGATAGTTTGTTAGGTACCTTAGTAGAGACAAATGAAAGGTACATTTTTCCCAAGTCTATGGGATATATCTTCCTGTCTCAGTAAACACATGCCAATTACTCTTGAGCAAACTTTAGCAAGGCAACTAATTCAAATTCTATTTCTGTTGGCATTGTAGAAAAAGTACTTTGATGCAAAAACAGAATTGAATACTTGCTGCCTGTGTGGTTGACTTATCAAATGTTAAAACTTTAGCCATCAATTCCATCTATTTGACAGATAGGTAAACTGAGGACCACTCAATCAAAAAGCATTTAGGAAGTGCACACTACCTACCAGGACAGTTAGACTATGAGTGACCAAGTTAGGACATGGACCCACTTATTTCCTATAATAAGGTTACTACATCAGGATCACCTGTGCAATCAGGAGATAGTGTCACTTATCTTCTTAGGAACTTCAGTTCCTTCACATATAAAATAGGGAAAGTAATATCTGAATGACATGCCTCACAAAATTATAGGGAGAACATTTTGTAAGTTTTAAATTACTCTTAAAATGAGCTCTCCTTATTGTTCTTCTTTTTCTCATTCAGAAGTCAATTTCTAGTTCACCCATGGACTCACTAGATCAGTACAATTCTTAGCTCATTTTCCAGGCTTTTTAACCTTGTTTCTTGATGAATACCAAATCAAACCTCCATTTTTTCTAAACATCTTCAATAAAACATGGCACTTAGATGATGAGGACTTCTTATTGTTTTCTCCAAGAATGCTTATCACCTTGTCCTCAGATTTTTGTCCTTCCTGCCATTTTTTGCCCAATTATAAGCTACAAGGGATAAATACAAGAGCACAGACATATTTATCATTTCTAAGTCATCTTGCAGTGACTTTTAATTTTCCTTAGTAGTTTTTTGGCATATTAAATGCCAAATTGCTCCAAAATAATTCAAAGTGCTCATTTTTTTGTGTATCTCCACGGGTATATTCTGGACACAGGACCTATCACGGGCTTGCAACAATACAGAATTTGTACTTTTGGGTACTTGCCACGCGTAGGGACTTGGCTGCTATCATAGACATGGAGCACTATAAAGAGATTAAGGGACTGACTCTGGTAGATGCCAGGCAATAAGAAACTGAGAGAACAATCCCTCATAATAGCAGTCAGAAATTCTTCCAGATTCTCTTCCACCTTACTTCTGACTCCTCCATGCTTTTGATACTCATTGTTATTCTCTGATTTCTCTTCAGCAATTTGGCCTTAGCGCTTTGGGCTTCCCCAAGCTTATCTTCTTAGTAATGTATCCAGTATAACTGGATTTCTATCAAGCAAGCCCCTGAGGTAACAACACCTGAGGGCCCTAGCTATAGAATCCACTATCCCTACAGATTAGTCAATCATTCAATCAGGTCCTTTGTGAAGTACTATGCTAGGCTCTAGGGATAAAAAATGTTGGTGACATAATGCCTGCCCTCAAGAAGCTTGCATTCTACCAGGGTGATACTATTAACAGGGAATGGTGGCTAAGGAAGGAAGTTTTGTTTTTTTCAGTCCCAAGGATTGTACAATCAACCATAGAACAGAACTTTGTCATGTCCTTTCAAATAGTGCTGTAATATTGATTTGATTACTATTCCCTGGTTACTATCTCCTGAGCAAGAGGCAAAAAAAACCTTGAGTGAACATGTTGGATGGTAGATTGCATGGGTGATTTCTTTTCCTATATGATGGAGGTAATAATACTTGAGCTACAATTAGCACAGGGGTTGCTATTAGGAAAGGGCTTTGTGTACTATGAAAAGCTATAGATACGGAAGCTATTATTAGTCTAATGATCTTACTCTTTGGTTAAAAGCATTTCACCTACACATACAATACCCAAGCAAGTTTTTTTAATAGCAAAAAATTATTCTATAGTTTCGTTTTGCACAACGCCTACAACTTCAGCGAATGTCATTCTTACTTTGTGTACCCTCTCACCTGGCTTCTTGGTACTTTTGATTTGGATTTGATTATTGTGCTCTGAGCAAGAAGTGAAAAGCATTCAGTGAACATAAGATGGTTGTTTGCACAGGTAGGAGGGCATATGGCAAGATTTCTATGCCAGGAAGGTCCTGGGGTCTGAGTGGGTGACTATATAGAATTAAACGTAGTCTAGAAATGTAGATCCAGCCTCCAATCCAGGCAGCCATTTTGTAACATCAGCAAGTTTTCACAGAATCATAGAGTAGGGACACACCAGAGAGATCATTTATTCTAACCTGTACCTAGTAATCCTCACTACACATTTCTAACAGGTAGTGATCCTTCTTCTACTTGAAGTTTGGTGGAAAACGTACCCCCTAAGGAAGCCCATTCTACTTCTGAGCAGTACTGATAGCCAGGAAGTTTCCCCTATATCCAGAGGGAAACTGCCTCCATGAAACTTCATCTTCTCTTTTATAGTTCAGTCCTCTTCATCCTAATAATAATGTTTGACCTTGACAGGTATAGTTATTAAAGCTTAAAACTGCGCTAAGGCTTTTGGGGATGCTGCATCTAAGACTTTAAAGGCTCCACAATACTTTGAACACATTAACTCACTTGAAATCCTCAACCACCCTGTGAGAGAGGTACTACAGGTATTATAATTCAGATCTTAAAGATGAAGAAACTAAGGTTAAATAACTTATCCCAGGTCACACAGCTATTAAGTGCTAGAAGTAAAATATGAACCCAGGTGTTCTGGACTCCTATTTCCACATTCTAGTCACCATACTGTGCTGTAACTCCACCCCAACAGTTGGTTATTGAAGGGCATATTGACCAACAATTTATACTAAATTATAACACACAGTAAAAATGCATCACTTCCCCTACAATGAGCTCTAAACTGTGCTCTAAATTGCCTTATCTGCCATATGGCGTGGAATAAATATTACACTGACTGCGTGACCCTAGATAAGTCACTTAACTTCTCTGGGCTTGAGGTAACTCTCCAACACTATAAGTTGCAGAGAAGGTGATTACTTGCTTTGGTAGAGATTTTATTCATTTGGAAATTTCTTGTACATGCCAGGTTTAGTCTTATGCTTATTACCATTTTATAGGCAGGAGAGCCATGGGTATATGAAGGTTGTGATTTACCCATGGTCATAAAGAGAGAGAAAGAAAAGAAGTTTTTATTAAATATATGCCATGTGCCATGCACTGTGCTAATTAGAAATATCACCTCATTTGATCTTTACAATAAACCTGTGAAGTAGGTTCTATTATTATCCCTATTTCACAGTTGAAGAAACTGAGGCAGACAAAAGTTAAATTACTTGCCGAGGTTCATGTAGCCAGAAGGTGTCTAAGGCTGGATTTCAATTTGAGTCTTCCTAAGTCCAGACTCAGCACTCTATCCACTGCACCAGCTAGTTACCTCTAAACAACTGTATGGAGGAGCTTAGACTAGAAATGTTCACACTCCCTCACTATTCAATGTCCCATCCATTAGCACAGATTCTCTATTCATTCCTAATCCCAAAGCTACCAATTTTTTAAAAATATGTATCTCCAGAAATAAGAACCAGATGGCCCTGTAAGCCCTCATGTCTGACATCATTGTTGTTGTTTGTCCTTCATTCTCAAAGAGGACTATGACATCAGGAAGTTGATGCCATGACAAGCAAGTGAATTGGATTTAAGTGAGTGAGGGTTGTGCAAAGTCACCAGCCTCACTTTTCCTCCAGTTGAGCCAGTGAGCCATCATATTTGAGATAATACCCTCCTAAAGTTGTAATACATTTCTGAAAGCTTTATGCATGAAGATGAGATAGTAAGGCAAGAACTTTACTACCATGTGCATAGGGTACAGTTCTAACTTACAGACTTAGGCAAAGTCAGTCTCAGGCTTAACTGTGAATAGGCATTGTGATGTAGTGGATAGAACGTTATGACTTAACTCAAAAAAAGAAATTAAATCAATTTTATCTCTAACACTCATCATCTGTATGGGCATGTAACAATGTCCCCAAGTTTCAGTTTTCTCATCTATAAGAAATAAAAATAATAATTGTGTTCCCTATCTCTCAGGGTCTTTGTTAAGAAATTATTTTATGAATATCAAAGTACTATATAGTTATAACTTTTATTAATATAGGTGGTTTTTATCATTGGTACCATCCTGCTTTTCTTTCTACGCCCCTCTTTCCCAGCCTGTAAGTCCTATCCCAACCCAGGTCTTCAGTCAGTCAGTAAACAGTTATTAAGCACCTAATATATGTTGGGTACTAAGCTAAGCACTGAGGATACCAAAAAAAAAAAACATCAAAAGGCAAACCTTGCCCTCAAAGGAGCTCACAATTTAATGGGGGGAAAACAAGTAAATGAATATGTATAAAGAAACTACATATAGGTTAAATAGGAAATAAGGGAAGGAAAGAACTTGGATACCAGGGAAGCTTAGTACCTTCAGGCTGATCTCTGAAATCTAGCTCTACCCACCATTACTACCACCACCATGAAGACACCAAAAGTAACTGATAGTACATTTCTTTCCTTCTCATTGAGTGAGGGTGGGAGGGAAGGAGAGTATTCAGAAGTAAATTTTTTTTAAAGAATGTTTAAAATTAACAATAAATTCATTTTAAAAAAGAATTTGAACTCCTTGAGAGATGAGACCATCTTCCTTTACTATTTGCACTCCTAGCACTTAGCACAGTGTTTTGCACACAGTACTCATAATCATAAATGCTTTTTTTATTCATTTATTCAAGCAAGGTGAGTGGTCAAGGTCTTCAGCTACCATGGCTGGAGGCTGTTGGGAGTAGAGTCATGGCCAAGTGTTACTTTCTAGTATCTTCTCAATGCAGAGAAATCATGTAAGTGTAGGCATGGTACTAAGCAGTCAGCAGAAATCAAAGCACTCCATAGGAGCAGGCATGAGGCACACTTAGAATAGCAGAAGTAAGTAACATTCAGGTTAGTCTGAAATGAAAACACAAATGAGAGGTAAAAGACAAAGTTGGCTTTCAGAGAGGAAGCATGTTACCACTAGCACCCTGGACAGTTCAGTGTGCTCTCCTCTGACCACTGAAAGCAGGGATAGCTGAAAAGAGAGATGCTTGGGCAAAGAAAATGTATCCATGACTGTCCAAATGAAGATGTGAAGACATGCACATCATCAACACATGTTTCACATTTCATAAGTGAGCCTTTTTTTGTTAAGTCAGATTCAGCTTATTTATAGCAATGTTAATAGTGGAGTGCTGCTGAAATCTTCATAAGATTTTGCCAGTTAGAGTAAATAGTTAAATGTTGTATAACAATTTATAGAACATCTTTTGCGGATTATTCAGTTATAATTCTTGGGCAATAAAGCTTCTTCCCCTAGTTTTTTTGGTTACTGAGGAATAACCAAGTAAATAAAGAGTTCACATTTATGTAACGTCTTTCTCCAACAACGCTATGAGTGAAGTGGTTAAGTAGTATCATTCCCATTTTACAGATGATGAAATCAGACTCACACAAATGATGACACATCCCAAATGTTAGGTGACTAAGTGAACAACTCTAATCTAGATTTCAGACTCAGAATATTAAAGCTAGAAAGTGTCTTAGAAATAATTTATTCTACTCTTTCCCACACATGTATACAGCAAAGGAAATTGAAGCTTAACTCTAGGTTCAATAACTTGTCTGGGCTAAATAGTAATTAAGTGCCTCAGATAGGGCTTGAACTTAGGTCTTTTAATTACAATTCTAGCACTCTTTTTACCAAATGACTATGTCTATAGTTACAAAGGGATGGGTTAGGGGGGCATGTCACCTATCAGAAGGCATACACAGTTTCAGAGGCTCTGGGCATTCTAGCAGACATGTTCTTCTCTAATAAAGCAGGGAAATAAAAAGGAGGACAATTATCTCTGGGAATATCTTGGTAGTTAGAAAAATTAGCTGCTAAAGAATTACTATGTCAATAAATTCCCATTGCTTGTCAGATTAAGTAGTTTCACTGCATCAGGAATGTGATGGAGTTGGTGGGGGTAGAATAGTTATGTAATGTCTTCAAGATTAGCTAGTTTATACATCTTCATCTAATCAACTTCCAAGTCTTTTCAATTTTACCACTACTTTAATAATCAGTTACTCAATAATATGTTTATTCAACACTTTCCCACCTTTCTCAGCCTCCTTTCCCTTCTGATTGAAGGGCTATAGGGTAGAGCACTTAACTCCTCCCACATTTTTCCTTTATATGGGGCTAGAAATAGACTTCCAGATCATTCCACTTTCCATCTGCATCTTTATTTGCTTTCAACTCTATAGAACAAGATGGTTCCAAGATGAGTACCCTCTGATGTCCCTCCCCACCCTGCTTTCCAATTGCTTTGTATGTTGTCTTCCCCCTATTTTTCTAAGTTCTTCAGAACTTAACAAGGCCTGGTACATAGTATGTACTTAATAAGTGTTTATTGAATTGAAATTAAAACAAGAAGCCATATGAAAGAATATCTCTTTCACTCACCCCCAATCTCGACCTGCACTGTTCCCAAAATCCCATTTCCTCACACCTAGTAGCCTCACAAGTAATAGCTTCATAGTGTCCCAGGATGTTAACTAATAAGAACTGGTTTTTCATGGTTTCTGAATCCCATTTCCCTTCCCCATTTCACACTGCTTGCCCCAGACAAGTCTTAGACACCTTACCCCATTAATCAAAATTACTAACTTGTAAACATATCATCATCATTATTAAATTCTATGAGTTGTGCCTAAAGTAAAAAGGATGGGTTCAAATCCTGCCTCAGATACATACTAGTAAGTCAAGTGGCTTTCTAGACAAGTTAATTGTCTCAGTTTCCCTATCTATAGAGTGGGGAATAACAATAGTACCTACCTCACAAAGTTCTTGTGAGGATCAAGTGAGAGAATATGTATATAGTGGCTTATAAATCTTAGAGCACTACATAAATGTCAAATATTACTATCACTTGAAGGACCTAAACTTTTCAGTTTATATGTAAAATGTAAGTGGTTTTGGATATCTCTAGGGTTCCATCCAGTCCTAACTCCTCTGAAACCTATGACCTATTAACCAAGGGAAGACTGGCAGGCAACCTTTAGGAAGAATTTTTCAGGAAGAAAGGAGAACATATCTGTGCTAATAATTCCACAACAGTTCATTCACACAGGCCAGTTCCTCAGCCACAATACATCTAATTTCTCTGAGAATTTATTTAATAACTCTGATATGAACATTTTTAAGACTTCAGTGAAAGAAGTGGAAATGTTAGTCTCTGAGGATTTGAGATTGATAATTCCCAACTCTCTAGGAATTAACCTTGGTGAGAGCACAGAACCCCCAGGGGAAGTTTGACAGCAACATGCATTTCTGTTTAAAAAGCCTTTTTGTGTCACACCATGTTATGCACTCAGTTAGTTCTAAGGGGGTGAATAATTCATGATTTCTTATGAAGTGCACACTTCAAATTTCTAAGAGTTATCTCAAGATGCCATGGAAAATAGAGATCCATCTGGTTCAATGGGAAACTAATTGAACTAAAAAATAAAGTAGTTTATTTTATATAGCCCTTTTCTCTACATTATTATATAAATAAGCTTAAACATAAGAAAATGGATAGTCAACTCAAGGGCTACACTAGTACCTATAGAAAGCAGAACTAGAGAAAGCATTATAGCTCATTGGGTGGCTCTTCTGTAGAGGATATATGACAGAACACAGGCAAGAATCACATAAGAAAAGAAAACATACTGATGCGTCATGATTAATACTGATGTAGAGAGTACCCACAATGATGAAATCACACTTCCATTAAAGTATCAAAGTGTAGAGTATAAGACATTCCAGAGTTAATCATACACATTTCGAATTGTAGGAAAGAGTTATACCTTCTTAACATATGGAAAACACTTTAGTCTACTTGTCTGGTGGGAAATGAGATTATTCCATATTCCAAAATTCCATCTTGTTTCTGCTGCCTAGAAATTTTCTGGTTGGGGGTGTTTAATTATCATAAAAGGTGATTGTGGGAAGTGTTTTGTAAACTATAAAGTACCAAAGAAATGTGAAGCAGTATTATATAATTCAGGACCTCAAGAATCTACCCAATGCAAGTACTTCCTTGTTTAACAAACACAGATCATAGTCCTTCTATAATTTTGTGGATGGTATTCAAGAGATGTTGTGTGTGAAAAATATACCACCCCTGGCTTTTTGTGTATAGGTGGGGCATAATAGATTTTTTTTGTTCCAACCCCTTATTTTAACTCTATGTGAGTCTCTATGTTTAAAGTCTATTTATTATGAACAATACAGATTCATTAACTGAGATAAATAGGGAAACTACATTTTGGTGAAATGTAACATAGAAATTTATTTCAGTAATTGATATATATGCACCCAATGTCATAGCTTCTAAATACTTAAAGGAAATAGCAAATTCATTACAGA
>JAQQSU010011141.1:0-12245 GCA_028627135.1 Pseudochirops cupreus
AATAGACTGGGGGAGGGGGGAAACACTGGGATGGCTGTTTTGGGGGGGTGGGCGGGGGAAAGACGGGGAGAAAATATGTAACTCAAAAAAAAATTTAATAAAATAAATTTAAAAAAAAAAGAAAGTGGGCACTTTCATCATCCCTTTCATCCCCTGCCCTCTCCCACATTGGTCAGCTTTTGTTATGTGTCTCCTACCATGAGAATGCAAGCTGCCTGAGGGCAGAAACAGCCTTTGCACTGAATCCCTAGCACCTGGCATACAAATGCTCCTTTCCTCCCTTCCTGTAAGACCACGTCAAGAGTGTCACACTGCAGGCTTTCTCTGACACCCCCCGCCCTTGCACTTTGCAGGCTTTTCTAGCAGGTTTCTTTCTATCACAACCCCTGCCCTCTGAAGAGTGTCACACTAACTTGGTAACTCTACCTTAAATCCTTGTCAGCTTGCAGGTCTCCTAGCCCCCCTTTTGCCCCTGTGTAACAATAAACTTTTATAACTCTGCCAAAAACAGCTGAGTCCAGTAATTCTTTTCGGACGACGAACCTAGAAAGGATTTCAATAGAAATCCCCCCTACTTATACCTCTTCACCTTCTCCACTGAGAAAACCTTCCATCTGCTCTGCACACATTTTGTGTGTAATTAGTTCTTAATGTGACATGCCCTCATCAGATATAAGTTTGAAGACAAGAAGTACTTTTGCTTTCTTTATATCTTCATCTCTCAGCACAATGCCTGGCAGGGAGTTGGCATTTAATGTTTGCTGACTGATTGCTAGCAGACTTTGGAGCATTTTACCAGATCCTGTGACTTGGGAGAGCAGGGGATGAGGGTTATTAATTATTTTAAAGCTAGAACGTTATGGAGCTATGATCCCAACTCCCAATCCCGGTAAGGTGGCTCCCTAGAAGGCAGCTATGAGGGCTCCCCTCAGGGCTCTAGGGGTAAACTCCAGTGCCTGAGGAATGGCTTCCTAATACCACAGATTAAATGTTCCTACTGATGGACTTTTCCCAGTGGTTACCAATTATATCAATCAGCCAGCCAGATTTCACTGGCTTTTAGAAAGAGGTATTTACTAAAGGTGATAAAATAATAACAGTGGAAAACATGCCCCTCAGAAAAAAGTCTGTGACACTGTCCTACAAGGACATGCAAAACCCAAGGGAAAGTGGCCTCAGGCTAACAGAGGTCATGGGGCAAGGGGGTAAGCTCTCAGGTGGTGATGGTTAGAAGTCCTCTCTCCATAGAGTGCTGATTCTACCTCCCTTTGGTGAGTACAATTTGCCCTTGGCTCCCAGTACAGACCCAGTTTCTCCATTATTCTAGGGACATCGATAAGACATGTCCCCAAAGCCCTCACCTCAAAGTGCACAAGCTCATCCTCTGTTCAGGTAGTGGGAGATGGAGGGGGAAGGATAGAGGCTCTTTTCCTGGACCTCCCCAAGGGTATCCCTGGGGGACTTGGCTGAAGCTGCTGGCTCCTGGCTAAGCTGGACAGACCTGGAATAAGGGCATCTAGGTAGAGCAATGGACAGAGTGTTGGACTTGGAGGAAGGAAAACTTGAGTTAAAATTCCACCTCAGACATTTATTTAGCTGGGTAACCCAAGGCAGGCCAGGGAAGCTCCCTTAGCCTCATTGTCCTCAGCATCAATACTTAGCGTTGTTCGGTCATTTTTTTCAGTCATGCTGATTCTTCATGTTCCCATTTGGGATTGTCTTGGCAGAGAACTGGAGAAGGAAACAGCAAACTACTGAAGGTGTTTCCTTCTCCACCTCATCAGGAAGTGAGGCAAACAGGGTGATGTGACTTGCCCAGAGTCACATAGCTAAAAGTGTCCGAGGCCATATTTGAACCCAGAAAAATGCATCTTCATGATTCTAGACCCAGTACTCTATCCATAGAGCCCCCTAGCTGCCCCAATGGGGATAATAATAGTTCCTAACTCAGAGTTGTCATAAGATGCCAAAGGAGGTCTTATATATTAATGAGACCAGTTAAATAACAGAAATATGTGTAAGGAGCTTTGTAAACCTTCAAGCAGTACATGAATCATTATTAGCAGTATTACTGTTTATTGTTGTTCTGTATATGATCTGGCTGATTACTTTTACAAGACGTGGTTTCTTTAGCTAATCCAGTCCCAGCACACATCCTGTGACTGTTCCATTCTATCAATGGTTTTCATTCCTTCCAAATGGATCAATGGCTTTCTCATCAAGTCTCCCACCCTTGATTGATTGACTCAATAGAAGTGATACAATCTGGTTAAGGCAGTTCCTCAAAGTGAGCTTCGGCAATCCTCTGATTTGAGTCAATTGATCACTGAGCAGGCATGAATAAAAGAGTGGTGGAATTGTATGCTGCCTTAATAACTGAAGCCCCGTAGAACAATTCCATCAGAATGGGGGCCTCTAACGGAGTCCCATCAAGGTGGAAGCATAAAGCAAGTTGTACCTCATCAGAAATAAAGAAAACACTATTGGCAGCTTTGCACATGATATATTGCTAAGTTTTGAAGACATTTTCTTCACAGAACATCAAGGAGTTCCCAACAAAAGAAGAGCAGAGTTCCTAAAAAGCATGGGATGCCTGAGGGTGAAGGAAACATTGAATGAAACATTGCATGAACATATCATCATCTCTGCCCTCTGCCACCCTGGGCCGATAATGGCCTCTTTGGAATAGAAGCCATGTTCTGGGCCACGTAGTACAGTGCTTGGGACACAATCGGCACTAAGTGTTTTTTTTCACCGACTGAAAGCAAAGAAGTGTAAAAACAAGCTATTAGGAATCAGCACTGTGGATATTGAACACTGTGATTACAAGATGATTGTGAGAAGTGTGGAGAAGCCTGAGAGGCAAGCGCCAAGTCAATGATAAACATGGAAGAATGGCTTGGGGATCTGCAGATGCCAGAGACAAGGATCAGGACACAGTGATCAGCACAGGTGGCATGAATGGCTAATGGAGACGGAAGGTGGTCCCTTGCACTGATTGTCCAGTTATTGATACAAAGGCAGAAACAAGGACAGTTGTGAGCAAAAACAGAACACCCAGAAATGGCTCTCTAGAAGATGACCAAAGCATCTGCCTTTCCAGAGACTAAAATGAGGGATCAGAGCTTCATGGCTGGGAAGCCCTGAGGCAGTGGCTACTTGGTGACTAGCAGACACACGTTTATCTGCGCTGCAGCTTGGCTTGCAGATTGAAGGCTGGGGTTTTTCACCATCTGAGAGAAGTCAAACATTACCCTCGAGGGCCTCTCCTTTAGAGCCCCAGAGATCATCCAGACGAGACCTCTAAGTGAATGAGAGCCAGTCCCAAAGTTGGGTCCGAGAAGTGTCCTCACAGCCAGAGCCAGAGACAGCTCACAGGAAGAAGAGGGTGTGGCAGCTGGGGCTCAGAACAGAGCAGCAGCCACACGTTGGCTCACATTTCTCTGATTTTAAGACAATGGAGATCATTTAATTTTTCAGTTTGTACCTCCTTGTTTGGCCCATCTTTCAAGAAGAAGGTTTTGATAATCTGATTAGTTGCAAGATTATGTAGTACTGGGTTCTAGTACACAGACATCTTATAATCAAGTTAGTGGGGGGATGGAAAATAGAGGAGCGACTGCTAGAAAACCACAAGACCATCGGGAGGCTGAGAAGCTCACATGGTAATGTAGGGGCAAGGCCTTAGAAGACAGGGACAGAAAGCAAAGGGCCCTAGCCCAGCAGAGAGGAGAAGCTGTCCCAGAGGGAAGCTGCCTGTGGATCCAGATGTTCAGGCCTCCAATGGACTGTGGCATCCTACACAGTGAGGCATCTGCATGAAGGTGGGAACCAGAGCCAAAGAAGGTGAGAAGTCCTCCAAAGGGAAAACCATGAGAGCAGTCTTCCCTGGGAATCTTCCTAGGCATGACATAGAGAGGCAAGATGAATGTTGTCTGATCGACTTAGCACAAAACCAAGCAGAGGCGACTGCTGCACACAAACCGGAAAAGGCTCCCAATGGCCCCAAGCTACTGAGGTCGAAGAGCTTGTTTGCAATGTCTGCCTGGAGAACTTCTCTGAAGGAAGCATGGCCCAAAGCATTTCATTTTAAGCAGACTAACAAAGTGGCAGCTTCTGTGTCCCCTTTCTCTTAAGATCAAGGGAAGGAAAAACAGGTTGTGGAGACAGAAACCTTGGTCTGGGTCCCAGAGTGGCTATTAGGTATAAGCTGTGCGGCCACAGAGGTCACCCCACCCCGCAAACCTCAGCTTCTTCACCTGTGAAATGGGCCCAATCCTATCTAAGCTACCTCTCCTGGGTGTTAGGGACAGCAAAACTTCCAAGAATGCAAAGTGCCAAAGGAAGGAAAGAAGGGAAAGTGAGGAAAGAAGGGAGAGGAGAACGTGAGGGAAGGAAAGAAAGAAGCATTGGCTTGGTGCTGAGCCCTGGGCCAAGTGTTGGAGACATGAATAGGAACAAAAAGAGGGACAGTCCCTTCCCCAAAGAGCTTACACTCTAGGAGGGAAGATAGTGCACCAAAGTGACCTGAAACTTGGTGCTGCCAGGACCTCCTTAGGAAGGTCTGAATAGGCCAGAACAAAGACCAGGATAGGATGTGAAGGGGCACAGGAATGTTAGTGCTGATTAAAACAGCCTTACTCTGTGACCTGATTATCCCTGTTCTAGACAAGGAGTAAGAGTTGCTGCCCTGGAGTCTGCTCCTAACCTACATACTCACACAAGCACGTGGCACACAATCGTGCGCGCGCACACGCACACACACACTCACACATGTTGCATTGCAAGCCTACCAATCCCAAGACTTCCCAATTCCACCTCCACAGCATCCCAGCTCCCATCCCCGGTCCAGGGGCCCGGCCTGACGGCTGCGCAGGATGTCATGTCCCATCTAGCTGTCATGTCCATTTTATGGTCCAGAGCCGTAGAAGCTCTCTTTACTGGTCTGTGCATTTCCAAGCTCCTCTTCTGCCATCTTTTTACTTTCCCAGTCACTGGTTTATTCCCCACGTGCAGAGGACGGCCCAGCGGTGAATTACCCTAGCTGTATTTCCACAGCAGATAATTCTCGTCCCTGGTGACCTCTTCCGTTCTGGGCCTGAGCTAGCCTGAATGCCTTGTCATCTTTTTTAAAAGCACAGGTTATTATTTCTCCATTGCTCCCTCTGTAACTTACTGCTAAGTGACTCAGAGAACAATTTGGCAATCTACAGAATTGCAAACAAAACACCTGAGCTGTGAATTCAAACAGCCGACAGTCTCCGAATCAAAGAGGTCTAGTTATCCCAAAGACTTCCCCTTAAGCCTATTGAATTACACATTTTCTGAATCATTTCAACAAAAAATCATTTCCCTTAATGTATATTTGAACCCATATGGAGAATCAAAAAGGGAATTTCTCACCAGCAAAAAAGAACAGTATTTATTGACTATATTAGCAAGCAAGTATACACACACACACACACACACACACACACACGCACACATCAAAAAAGAAAAAAAGAAAAGCCAATAAATCAGGTCCTCTGATCTTATTACAAGCAGCAGATTTAGGATCAGAATTTTCCTTATACAAAGCCTATTTGTGAGGCCCTATAAATCTTTAAAGGGGACTGTATATTAAAAGGCTTTTTAAAATATGGTATTTTATGGGTTGTAGATTTCATTTTGAAATGCGGATCAATAAAAAACTCTACTACCCGGCAGCGCGAGCTTTCCCAAGGAGGCAGAAGAGGGGAGAGCCACGTTTCTAGAGGGCAAACATCTACCTCATCACCATTTGTTCCAATTTTAGAAATCCAAGTCTGTGAGCACCTGCATTCATTCTCCAGCCTCCAAGAGGAAGGGCAATGGGGAAGCAGCCCCAACGAAAGGGCAGAGGCAAAGCCATCTGCACATGGGGAGGTGGGAAGTTACCGTCTCTGCCCCAACTGGGGCTTCATTATTGTAACTAAGAGAAATACATGCCCCACTTGGGTTCTTTAAAAGGTTTCCATCAGAATGATGGATTGGGGGCTGAGGGCAATGGATTAACACATGTACAAGCTTGTTTCCCCCCCAAGAGGAAAACTTGAAGGTCAATGGAAATGTGCCTCAGAGAGATTTTTCATTGGATTCCTGGGGAAAATGATGGGTCTGGCATATGGGGGCCATTTACATCCAAAGGCTGACATTATCTTCGCCCTTCCTCACTGCTCATAGCCAGTCAGGGCCAGGGCCTCCTCGGTCAGCTTCACCATCTCTTAAGTTCACTCCCTCCTCGCTCACCACCCTCGTACAGCCCCTCATTAACACCCAGACAGATCACGGCCATGACATCCTGACTCAGTTTCCTCAGCTGTCCCAGACCCAGAAAAAGCCATGCATAAACAATAGGTTTTTATCAGGACTTATTTCATTCCCTGAGGGAAAGTCAAAGGCCTCAAGATAAGGTGGAGGGAGGAAGAGTGTGGAGAGGGAGAGAAGTTTAGGTCAAAGGATACACAGAGGCCCCAGTAAGTGAAGGAGGATGGGGGAAGGGAACAAACATTTATTATCCTGGGAACCAATAGGCCATGCCTATCACTGCCAAACAGAGCTCAAAGGTAAGCCAGCTGTTGAGGTCTCCTACAAAGTGGCAGACCCCTAATTTTCCCAATTCTCTCATACTCTGCTTATCCACATACTCAACATAGAAACCAAACAAAACTAGTTGCCTCTACCTGCTGGGTTCCCCTTCCTCTGCTCATGCTCTTTGCCAAGCCTGAAATGTCTTCCTTCCCTCTCTCTGTTTCACTTCTACACATCTTTGGAAGGCAAATCTGCCCATCCCTTCCCTTAACCTCACCACCAGTAAGGAACCATCTTCTCCTCTTGGGACTCCCATAGGACTTTATTTGCTTCAGCTAAATTGTTCCTCACTAAGGGAGAGACAATTGAATTAATTGGCAAGGTCACTGGGGCTTACATTTTCTAACTGTCCTTTTAAGGACTTAGGAAGGCTGTCTTTGAATAGAGGAGAGAAAAGGATTTTCTTAGGTGAAGAGCAGGAGAGTGGCCAGGTAAGCAGGACTCCAGAAGCATCTCCAGATGTTCCAATTTGTAGTATTTGCCAATTTCTGGAATATAAATGCTAGCACTGCTCCCTCCCCCCTTTACAACCTGCTTTGTTGGTCTATCTCTAAGAATTTAGGCCTGCTAGTATAAGAGCAGGGTGGAGTGAGCAAGTCAGACCTAGAGTGGGTTGTTTCAACATCCTGAAAGAGGGTGTTATAGAGAGACCAACCTTCTGAGGTAGTGATGCCCCACTCTGCCCCTGTTCCTTTGATGAGGCTTGCCCCCCACCACCACCCTGTAGTACTGATCTTTCTGATTGCTAAGAAAGTCTATTCAAGACAAATAGAAAATCAGTACAAGCTAGCAGAGGAGGAAGGGAGGGCCCTGGAAGCTGGAGCATCATGTGAGTACAAGGGTGTGCTTGAATTGTGTTTGAATGGAAGCAAAGGGCCTTCAGAGCAGGATGGAGCACTCACTGACTTTGGTATCTACCCCACGGCTCAGAAGGGCCAGTTTCCTGAAGAAGCATTTTATAAAGGTTCTCATAATTTGTTATTGTATTCATTGTCAAGTGGCTATATGAAAAGGTAGACAAGACTCCCAAGACAGGCAAGGGATACTCATGGCATTGAATTCATGGCACTTGAAATGAGCCCTGGGATGACCCCAGAGTGGAATGAAGAGGAGGCTGAGTTCTTTTCTGGGATAAATAAGGGCCCTCCTGATACAGCCACCTCCGTCTTTGTCTTCATGAGTGCACAGAAAAGCCTTGGGTGAGATAGCAGGAAAGAATACAAAAAACCAGAAGGACATGAAACATCCCTTCTGTGGGGAGAGGTGATCTGTTCACCAAGAAGAATCGACACACTCAGAACACACATGTTCAAGAGATGGAGAGCTATTTGCTACTGTTTGTTAAATCTGTTTCCCCCCTAGTTTATTGAGATAGAGCATTTGGTGACAGATACACAAATTTTACTTCTAACACATTGTGAAAACATCATAAAAGAAAATTCTTAGGCCCCAGCTTACTCTATCTCTTTTACAAACACTCAGCTCTGCTTTGGAGCTTCAATTACTCTAATGTAGAGTAGATTTTTCTGCATAAATATCTAATTATGCCTCTTGATGGCAAACTACCTTCAAGGAGGAATCCTCACCTTTTACCTTGGTACTGACCCCACTACCCAAAACAGCATGTATGAAATGGCATTTTATACTTGTTTGTAACATTAATTAATCAATTACCCAATGTCTTCGTCATTGAGGCCAGTGCAAAAGGTGGATGTGTATCACAATATGGAGGTATGGATGGACCGTGATTCCCCCATCATTAAAGGAAATTAAGTCAATCAATGAAATCATAGGACCATTGAAAGATTGTTCTTCAAGGGCTCCATTAGACTAAAACAGCTCATGAGGTTCAGGGAAAGAGGCCAGTCTCTGAAACAATGACGGGAGAGTGGGATGAAGACCAGAAGACCTCTCATGGCAGCTGCTCACTTTCAAACAACAGGGGGACAACCGGGCTGAGATTTAAGGCTATCTTTTCTACAGTGGCCCCAATCCCTTTTTTTAAGGAGAACATGGAGCCCTGGGAAGATTTTCACTAGATGGAGAATGACAAGGCCTAAGAGTTCAAATGCATTTCTGACCACATTAGGCGACCATCAAGTTGAGAGGCCAAGGGAAGTCAGTTTAACAGTTCAGTTAGAAGAAATTCATAGAAAAGATGAATAAGCAGATTGGATCTTAGCCTAGGTCCTGGAGCCACCTGGCTGAGGAAAAGAGCACTTCAATAGTGTTTGACTAAGGGGGTTCATCCAGGGAGGACTAAAGAAAGCCAAAAGCCATTAACTGAGACTTCTGGTGGAGGAGAGCTACAAGCCTCTCCTGGTACAAGACTACTAAAAAATATATATATATATATTTGAATGCAATTGCAAGTTAGCTGCCCAAGATTCATTTAATGGGATCCAGAACAGCTGGAAACCCCAGCCAGGGGGCTATGTGTCCAAGGTGGCCCTAGTAATGGGCAGTAATTGTCCTAAGCTGAGAGAAATTCAATCAGTGGCCCCCTCCCAGGCCCTGGGGCTGCTAGATCCATAAACACAGCATTGGCTCAACAAGCATTGAGAGAGCACTAACAATTAGTGTCAACTGAAAATTGAGACTCAGACATGACAAACTGAAGTAGATATGTGAAAGGAGCTACAGGATGCAGGGTCAACCTCTGTCCCCTGTATAATTTGACCAGTAGGGAAAACCCTCATTCTGGGAAGCAATTTTGTATTTGAGTGCCACCTGCCTGGGGAGATGGATGCCAAGGCTGGCCAGGACCAACACAAGACATTATCCCACTGTCCACACACCATCTGGCATCCAGCAGTGAAATCATTAATGCAGCCACTCTGAAAACTAAGAATATTGGTACTCATCAGGTTCCCAGGACTACATGAGCTTGTTAAAGAGGCAGTTCTATGCCCCAGGTGAGGCTCCTCATTGGACAGGGCAAATGCAGGCCCCTGTGGGCAGGTATGCATGGGTGATAGCAGCAGCCCAGCACCAAGAGACTGAGTATTTCCATGTGCATTTGCTCACACTAGGCATTCCTAACACAGAGATTTGCAGTGTGGATGTCAGGAAACAGGAAAATGTATTTATTTAAGTCACCAATCCCTCACACACATTTTTATTTTTAGCAGCCTAATCCTTTTACCTGCAAAGTAAGGGTTTCTTCACTCTGGAACTGCAATAGGATTTGAGAACAGCTCTCAATATTTAGGGCAGTCAATGTAAAATAAGTGTGAACCCTCTTGGGAGGAGGATTTCCAAATCAATGTAAAGTGTGGTGAGATGGAGGCCTTTTCAAAGAAAATAGCCCTGCTGATCTGCAGGGTTCGGTTCATTCTGGTGATTTGCTCATGTAAAGTAACTATGAGGTCAGAATTCAATTGGGAAAATAACTTTGGCTGCTTGTTATTCTCTCACTGCAGCCCCCAGGGGAGCAGCAAGACTCTATGTTGGAGCTGGCAGCAGGCTAGCTATCAGCTCTCCTGGTCTCCAGGAAAAAGCTGCCTCCAGTACCCAAAATGGGCAGTGCACCTGGAGAAGGAAAAATGGGTCACTGGGAGTGCAGCATCTGGACCCCTGAGTCCTTAGGCATCTACCACTTAAAGGCACTACCCTATATAAAAAAAGGCAAAAGCAGAAAAGTCCCTGACCTCAAGGGGCTTACATTCTAGCTGGAGGAGACAATGGCTTGAGAGTACGAAAACAGATACAAAATAAATACGACATCAAGAAGGAAAGAGAGCTAAGATGTAGCCCAGGGGTGGGGAACCTGAAGCCTTGAAGCCAATACAGCCCTCTAGGTCCTCAAGTGTGGCCCTGCATGTGAAGAGCAGGAGAGTGGCCAGGTAAGCAGTGACTTGGGTGAGATAGTGGGAAAGAATACAAAAGACCAGAAGGACATGAAACATCCCTTCTGTGGGGAGAGGTGATCTGTTCACCAGAAGAATCGACGTGCTCAGAACACACATGTTCGAGAGATGGAGAGCTATTTGCTACTGTTGGTTAAATCTGTTTCCCCCGTAGTTTATTGAGATAGAGGATTTCGCCTCTTGAGGCCACAGGTTCCCCACCCCTGGTGTTTCCTATAGTAGGAAGGGCATCAGAACTGGACTGGGCTTGAGCCTCCCTCCCCCTTTTAAATGAGGATATTCATCTTCAGGATTTTGTTGCTTGTCCAACCAAGGCATGGCCTCACAAGACAGCAAGGCCAGATCTGTAACCCACAAGGCCCAGCCAACCACATAATCATGGCCACAGAAGCGAGCTCAGAGGCTGCGGTCCTGAAAACAAATCCCAGCTATGATCTATCCAACGAGCCTTTGCTTAAATACCAGGCCTAGAAGGGACAGGGGAAGGGCACGCCATTACACTTTGGAAAAACCCAAATTCTCCATAGTGAACCTCAATACACCCTCTGTGCTCTCCGAAACTCTCCCATTTGCTGGTGATTCTGACACATGGACCCCATGGAACCCATCCAGTGCTGCTCCCACATCACAGTCCTTTGGGAGCACAGGCATCCTCCACTATAGTGAGGGGTTTAAGAGTGACCAAGACCACCCTCCCTCCTCTTTTCAGTAGGAAAATGACAAAACCACAGCAGCTGAGCATGATGTAGGGGGTTTTCACTGCTGTCCCTGGGATCTGAGTCTGAGAATCTGACAAGACCAAGTGATGGTCCCTTGGGGAAAATCCAGTCTCTGCCCTCCATCAGGAGGAACCGCAACTTCCTCTGTTTGCCACTCACATGCTACAAGGTGAAATGCCATCTCATCTAATTGCCTGATGCAGATGCAAATGTTAATTGTTAAGACAAAATTAGCTCCGATTTCACTGTGGGATTTTCTCATCCTCTTGTAGCTCTAGTGTTCAAGGAGAGGGTGATGGTAGCAGACAAAATGTTTTTCAAGATGCTCCAGAAAAGTGGGAGCCCCTGAACGCAGCCAGGCAGCTGTGCATAGAGACGCACCATGAGAGATGCACAGGAGGTGATCCCGGGAAGAGCCTTGTCTGAATACACCCAGTTACTGATCACACAGTCCCCATTGAGAAAGGCCTCAACACACCGTGGTCCTACATGGCCCTGAGAAATGCAACACCAATGAACTGAATTTCCAAACCATTTTAAAGTGAGAAATTAGCTGCCTGAAATTACTTTAAAGGCTTTGCTGCAGAGAAATTATTTTTATCTGATTTGTTTGTTTACTTTTAGTTTACAAGATTCAGTTCCACAATCCTTTCAGTTTCAGATTTCCTTCCCTCCCCCCACCACCCCATGGCAGCATGCAATCAAGTATAGGATCTGCAAATACTTTCACATTGGACATTAGCCTGGTTGTATAGAAGGATTGTAACCAGTGGAGAGAACAATGGGAAAAAAGAAAGAGAACCAAACATGAAAAAGAATGAGAGCATGTAGATTGCTCCAGTCTCCATTTAAACTCTGTTCTTTCTAGATCTTTCTCTGAATGTAGACATCTCCTTCCATCCTGAGACTTGCAGAGTTGTCTCATAACTGTGTGTTGCTGAGAAGAGTCCAGTTTATCAAAGCTGGTCGTCACACATACAATGGGTCTTTGATTGTGTACAGATTTTTCCTGGTTCTGCTCTTCTCACTTAGCATCAGTTTGTATAAG
>JAQQSU010011142.1:0-12245 GCA_028627135.1 Pseudochirops cupreus
GCTGCCATAGCTCTCAGGAAGGTGCTGGGACCCTTCCTACTTACTTTCGGCTGACTGGATAATGAAGACTCCAAGACCGAGGCCCAAGATGGCGATCCAGATCCAGGCCGCTCAACGCGAGAGCACTGGCCTCAGAACAATCACTTAGTCCCCCTGCTGTCTGCAGGCTGCGGGCGGGAAGCTGCAACACGGAGGCGGGTGCAAAACCTCTGCCTTTTGCTTTTCTGCCCTGGAGGCCTTTCGGCCGGACTGCTTTTCTCTCCTGATTTCACAAGGCCCACTGACCTAGTTCTCAACACTGCTCGCAGCTGCCGCTAATCCGCTCACCGGTCCTCTCATCCGGCCACCCCCGGGGCTGAGCAGCGGCTTCAGGCCAGGCTGGTTTCGGTTTGCAGTGCTGATGTGGTTCCTCGTAGCCAAGCTGACTTTAGTGGGAAGTATCTTTGTGTGCGTTTTGGAGTTCTAGGATTGGTTTAGAGTCCTGTTTCATGGGTATTTTGGGGTGGCTATGTGAGAGCTACGATATGTTGCTGCTGCTGCGCCGCCATCTTGGCTCCGCCCCTGAAATCAAAATTTTTAAAAACCGAATGTTAAAATTTGTTTTTACATGTGATTGGGAAAATGAAATGTTAAATATGTTATATATATATATATTAGAAAGAAGAGCAAGATTATTTTAGGAAAACCTGGAAAGACCTGCATGAGCTGATTCATGGTTAAGTGAGAAGAACCAAGGAAACATTGTGCATAATAGCAATATTATACAATGATCAATTGTAAATGGCTTAGCTCTTCTCAGCAATAATGATCTAAGACATTTCTGAAGAATTTAAGATGAAAAATGCACTCCACATCCAGAGGAAAAAACTGATGGAGTCTGAATGTAGATCAAAGCGTATTAATTTTTACTCCTCATTTTTCTTGGTTTTTTTTGGTCTGTGTTTTCTTTCATGGAAATATGTTTTGCAAAATAGCAAATGTTTAATATATCAAATTTCTTGCCTTTCTCAGTGAGAGAGGAAGAGTGTAAGGGAGGGAAAGAACTTGGAATTCAAAAATTTTTTAAAAATAAATGTTAAAAATTGTTTTTATATGTAATTAAAAAATAAAATATTAAAAAAATACACAAAGAGAATTGAAAGAAGTTCAAAAGGAAATATAGATCAATGGGACAGTTTTGAAACTGTTTAAAACAACACATATGAAATGGAGATTCAGGGTTTTCCATGAAATCCTCTTTTTGTGTTCTGCTGGAAAACAATAACTAAAAGATTATGCCTTGCTTGAAGTATACAGAAACACTGTTTTCTATCAGATTAGCTTTCATTGTGAATCTGAAACTTTCTCCCAGACAAACCCTTGATTCTGTGCATGGCCCAGCAGGATCTGTGTAATGACTATCGATTACTTTGGGCCGTGTAAGGACTGAAAAAAGGGCCCCTGGGTGTAACCAGGTCTGACTTGGCATCCTTAGCCTGGCAGCATTGTCTATCATTGTCTCTTTAGCTTGCAGCCAGAATGGTGAGTTAGCTGTTCACCATCCAATGAGAATCATTGGTTCCTTGTAGTAGCTTGAAGGCTAAATGTAAACTCACCTCTTTGGAGTCCTTGTTTGTGATCTAGTTTGCTCACTCTGATGTAGCCAGAGTTTTCAATCGATGTGATTTTTGTTTTTGGTTTTTATTTCTTTTTGGTCTTAGGTAGTGAGACATCTGGAGACTGTGCTGGGCGCCTCAGTTCAACATGTAAAATTTAGCCAAATGAAGTACTCTTATCAGATCTGGGTCAGCATGATGTGCGCCAAGAACCATGATGGCACGGTATGGGGTCATGGGATTGTGGTATCACGACATGCTTTGAGGATTGTGGGTTTTCTGTGGCTGATAATACACCCTGTTTCATGCAATGGGTGTTAGAGATGCTGATTTTTAATCTTGCAACTCATGTTTATACTGACAAGAACTTTGGAGGAAGCCTTCTTCTTCCTTAATCATATTTTTTTCTTTCTACAGTTCTGTTTTTATCTCTCTTGAAACATTTTATACTAACATGAAAAGGCAGCAAATTTTCTAGTATTTCTTGTTATATGGTTTTTGGCTGTATCCCAGAGTCTTTGAATTGCAGGGCTAGCTGCAGGTCGGGAGGAAGCTGGGTAAAGGAACCCATAGGTATTACTTTTCTCCTGTAGACAAAAAGGATGGCCTGGCCACTTCTCAGGAAAAAAAGGATGGGGCGGGGAAGAGTTAATTTTTTTAATTGTATCTGTCTATAGAGACTTTTCATTATGAGCGCTGGGAAGAGCAGCTGAGGAGATTTCCCTGACCCATTTGCTTTGAAACACCCGACAAATGTTCAACTATATTGTTTTGTTTGACAAATTCCAGGAAACAATGAAGTTCCTAGAGCTGCTAGGAGATCATGGAAAGCCAGTGTGGCCCTTCTGGGAACTGGTGAAGTGGGTCCTTGGGATGTCAGCGCACACCATCCCTTCTATTGGTATATCTAGTTGTCTTCTCTCACAGGGAAAGGGCAGCACACAAGAAGCCCGAGCAAATTTTTAGTCCTGAAATCCTTGAAGACTTTATTTTGCGCAGGACAATTCCCTTCATGGTTGTATCTGTGAATTGTGGGCATGGCTAAACTGTCAGAAAAATATCTCTCAATCTCGGGAGTATTGCCAAAACGTTACAACTCGTAAAATCCTTCCATGAGGAAATGGGTTGGGTGGTAGGTACTGCCCTGGAAGAAACAGAAAGTGGGTTTAACCTGTTGTGATCTCATGAACCTGGAGCATTGCTTTGCTCAGCCTCTCTAATACTGGGTAGTGGCAATGATTGGCCAGACTTTTGTTTAGCCACAAGCTTGCTGTTATTCTGACCAGTGAAACTACTACCTATTGGTAGGCCACATTTTCTAGTTCTTAGAGTAAGGTTATTAGGGCATCTGAGTTCTATCACTAATGCTAAGCTATACCCAAGTGTCACTCAGTCACCCATTACTGAAACCATGGCTTCATGACCTCCTCCTCCTCCCTCACTTCCCCATATCCAGTTAACCAGCAAGTCTGGACAGCTCTTCCTTCCAAATACTGAACAAATACATTTCTTCCCCATCACTACTGGCCCTATCCTAGTCTAGAACCTTATTATATGGGAGGGCTTCAGTTTGGGGGATGAGGAGTAGCTAAGTTTCTTTTTGTTGTTTTCTTTAGTGACTATAGTAAATTAGTCAGCAGAAAAACCTTGAATGTTAGATATACTGTGTCCCAGTGGATTTAGGCATGAAAATGTAGCCCATGATTGGAGCAGGGAGCTGCTGCTCAGCTAGGGCTCTTTAGCCACTAAAAAGAGGCAGCAGCTTAAGCAACCTTGTACCCTAAGCTGATGCTCTGTGAAAATTTTGGTGGCAAAGCATCTTGACTCTGTCCTTCCTGGTGATGAGAGATGAATGACCTCCTCGATTGTGCCATAGATATAGCAGGAAAGAGTGCTAAAAGCCAAGGAAAGGGAGAAAGCTCTCCTTCCTTAAGTGGCAAGTGTCTTTGGAAGGCCTGGATAATTCCTGTGGGGTAAAGTATGAGGAACAGAGACTATATATGGAAATACTGTCCCAATCAGGGGCTACTAAATGTGAGCGTGCTTTCTAATTTCATATCGATTTTTATTGTCACCCATAGGTCTAGGCCTGTTGGAGCCAGTTCTCAGATATGACTCTCAAACCAACGCCAAGTTTGAAGAAGTAAGGCAAACCCTTTGGTCAGAGCTTGTAGGCATGCTGGGAAATGATGGAGTCTTCTTATATCCCTCCCATCCTCGAGTGGCTCCTAAGCACCACTTCCCTCTGACAAGGCCTTTCAACTTTGCTTACACAGGTGGGTTCCAGCTTAGAAAGAGATGAGGTTGTCCTCAGAGCTGTCAGTCGTGGGGCATTCATGGGTCTTAGCAAGCCACAGTCTGCTAGCTTACCTGTCGGATGCCTCTATTCATAACCGTTCCATTTGAATTCTAATACAAGTGTGAGGCCCTTGAAGGCCTTGGGCATGTGTAGCCTGGAGAATCGATTCAGTGGGGATGTTGTGCTAGTGTTTGAAGGACTGCCAGGTAGAGGGGGAAGGGGATTTGACTTGTTCTGATAGCTGCAGAGGACAGAACCAGGAATGAGGGATAGAAGCTGCAAAGATGGAGATTTAGACCGGATGTCAGGAAAAACTTCCTAACAACCAGAGTCGTCCTAAGGTGGCGGGCTCCTCCTCCTCGGAGCTCTGTAGGCAGAGGCTAGACAAGCACTCCAGGGATTTCTGTTGTGTATAGGTTGGACTACATGGCCACCAAAGTCCATTCCTACTCTCCGATTCTGTGATTTTACAAAACTACACATTCATGCTTCCTTAATGTAATAAATTCCCAGAAAACTCTCAAGATTTCCCTACTTTTTGACCTCCCCTGCGAATTTGCTGGAGTGGCCCCATTAAAGTCTTCTCCTCATCCTCAGTACTGTGTACTGACCACAAAGTTCCCAAAGGATTGAGACCTGTTTGTTTCTGAGCATGCCCCAGCAAACCGTCCCTTGTCACAAAACCAGGTGGCACCCTGCCCCTGCCTGATGGTGCCCACAGTCCCTTATCTCATCACCTTGCTTCTCTTGTGCCAAGGAGGGTTTCAGTGCATGGGGCCATTGGCCTAGTTGGTGAATAGAGTGCATCTCATCGCAGTTATCTTTTCAGCACCATTCATTTGGAGTTTTGGAAAAAGCCACACAGCCACAGTGCCCAAATAAGATAATGTGCATATAATTCATTCCTTTTGTTCCTTTTGTTCTGGGACTCCCCTGAACTTAGAGAACATGAGTGAAAAGCTACAGTTTTCTGTGAAGAAAGTGGAATGAATGCATCTTAGAAAACGAGTGTGACTTTCAGAATGTTATTCTTCTCTTCCCTTTAGGCATCTTCAATGCCCTGGGCTTGCCTGTGACCCAGTGCCCACTTGGCCTGAACAGCAAGGGACTTCCTCTGGGTATCCAGGTGGTAGCTGGCCCTTTCAATGATCACCTGACTCTGGCTGTGGCTCAGTACCTGGAGAAGAGTTTTGGTGGCTGGGTCTGTCCTGGAAAGTCCTAGAATAACCTTCCCACAATTCCAATTTATCCAATTTGTGGGTAACAAAGAGCTAAAAGGGATAACTAACATTCTATTCAAAAAAGATCTTGATAAGCTTTAGAAATCAAATCTAACAGATGAATGAAATTTAATGATGGATGAAGTCCGACATCTGGATTCAAGCACAAGACAATGGAGGAAACCTGACTAGACACCCATTCATGTGAAGAAGAGTTGGAGGCTTTATTGGATTGTAAACTCCACATGACCACAACAGCCTGCAAAGTGCAAACAATCTTAAGTTGCATTGAGTCACGGGCCTTGGGCTGACATCATATTCCTTTTGGACTGTCTTGGTTAAGACTGTTTTGTTCCATTTTGACACCATATTTCAGGCAAGATGCAAATAAGCCTAAGTATGGGGTGCAAGGAAATATAAACAATGTCATACGAGAGCAACTGAAGCACCTGGGAACACTTATCCTCTGAATGTAGTATCTATGATCCTGTTATTTTAAGGCTGTTAGGAAGCAGGAGCTAGAAATCTAATCAGCAGTTGAAGCAGGGGGCTTTCAATGTCCCTGTCCTTAGAAAGTCACTTACCCATCCTTTTGGCCAGCCCGTAGTTATATTAGCTGGAAGAATCCTATTGTTAGTCCTATAGTGGATGCTACTAGGAGGCATTGGGGTTCATTTGAACTCGCCTTCCCAAACAGCCATCCATAATTGTATTGGCTGGATGAGAACTGTAGAGAATGCAACTAGAATGGGCTGGGGTTCGTTGGAACTTCCCTTCCTTTGCATCTTTCACATTTGGCCAATAGATCTCAGTTAAAAAAAAAACGGTTGTTCAAAGGAGCAGGGTAATTCATGAGGATCAGCAAGCAGAGTACCTTCCAAGGGAAACTCCTGGCACAGTAAAAATGGCCAAATCTATTGAAAATAATTTCCAGAAACTGAACATTTCATTTTCAAAACTAACCTTTAACATTCACATGCACATTCCTGTAAAGAAGATGGCAGTCAATGATAAATCAGTGCCCTCTTCCTTCCCAGTGGGGGGTTTCTTTATTAGACACAAGACTCCGCAGCTTTATAGCTCATAAAGCCAAAGTATGGTCTTTGAAAGATGGAGAGAAGGTAGGAGAGAAAAGAATAGAAAGAAAGTGGAGACTTAACGAGCCTTCAAGGTCAAGGAACATAGAAGGATTTGCACTGTAGGCTGAGTGTGGGGAAAGAGGAGGAAGATGATTAAGGACAGCTTTTTGTGCAGAGGAAAGGAGCAAAGGGTTCCTGATTGCTTCATCCTCTGGCCTAACAGGCATGATGACAAAGAGAGAAAGAGAGAAGGAGGGAGAGAGGGGAAAAAGAGAAGGAGAGAGAGGGGGGAGAGAAAGGGAGAAAGGGAGACAGAGAAGGAGAGATGCAGCTAAGTGGTGCCCCACAGAGATGGCTAGTCAGCAAGCATTTATTAAGTACCTACTATTTGCCAAACACTCTGCAGGAGCCTTCCTTAGTTGCTCATTACCTCTTTGGCATCTGCCTAACCTGCTCCCTGGGATTTGGAGGCAAAACCTTATCTTGTACGTCCCAAGCTGTTATATATGTTATATTGGATGGCAACCAACTTCATTTTGATGTACCTCCCTTTTCTAAGAGATTGTTGTAGTTAGAATCAATACATTCTTTTTCTTGTTAACAAAGTTTCTACTTCAACCTAGGTCTAACTGCCTATTTTCTCTAAGTTTTAATATGCTGGTTTGAATCCTTATGGGGCAGGAGAGGCTATGTGCTTCTCCCCTCCTTCCCCATTATTCCACACACCTCAAGACTCCAGATTGCCCAGAAGTTCTGTCTCTCTAGGGATATATGTGAATCCTGTTTTGATTTTGTTCCATGGCCTAAGATCTTGGTGCCTGAGACCATCAGTAATGAGCTCCCCCTAATGCTGCAGAAAGATAATATGAGGGATTCAGAGAGCTTAGAAAAATATGGCAAATGATTAGTGGCCCACAAAGACTGAGTACTTCCCAACAAATGTTCATCCTGGTTTGTCCAAATAGGGAAGAAAAAAGGGAAAATGAGGACCACGTAGCTGTTGTTCAGTCGTGTGATCCCATGGACTATAACACGTCAGGCTCTTCTATCCTCCACTTTCTCTCCAAGTCTGTCCAAGTTCATGTTTATTGTTTCCATGATACCATCCATCCATCTCATCCTCTGCTGTCCCCTTCTCCTTTTGCCTTCAATCTACATCAAGGCCTTTCCCAGTGAATCCCATCTTCTCATTATGTGACTTAAATATTTCAGCTTCAGCTTAAATGACATAGTTATGGTTCTCTTTTTCCCCGAGTGGTGATTTGGGGTCACCAAGTCCTGCTGTATCTAGAAAGATGTTCTATGGCAAGATTCTTTTAGAATTGAATGAATTGGATTTCTGAGCCCTGGGTCTTGGCTTGTAGGAGCCTTAGAAAACTGATCGTTAGATACTTCTGGCAATTGAAGCCCATGAAAAGCTCCCAGTTTAATAGAGTAGTCCTTTCCAGAGCTTCAGGGCTCCTCAGTTCAGCATGCACTTTAACCACAAGTGCATAGAATTTATAGCTAAAAGAGGCTTCAGAGATCATCTATTCCAATTCTTTTGTCTTAAGAATGTGGAATCTAAGGTAACACTGGATAAGTCACTTGTGTCTTGGTTTTCTCATCTATAAGATGAGGGGATTGGACTACATGATCGCTTCTATTCTTTCTAGCTTAAAAGCCCATGTCCCAGAAGGCAAGGCCAAGCTAGACCTTAGACTTGTGGCCTTCTGCTTTCTTGTCATGCCTGTCCTCATACCTTATCCCCCCAGGACTCAAGAGGGCTGAAGTCAATGCATTTGATACTTTTCCCTTTTCAAAAAATATTTCCTTTCTATTATAAACTTGACAAATGCCAACAAAATGAACATTTTCCTATATGAACAGAAAAAAAAGATTGCATATGGAGTTGTAAAGCTCCCCTATGCACAGCTTAGGAAGTTCTTGTGTAGTTCAAATTTTAATTCATACTCACCAAATTGTCCCATGTACTTCCTGGGTCCAGACTGCCTTCTCACCTTGTTCCAGTGTTTCCCACCCCACCTTTTCCTCAGTTCTCTCAGGCTTGTCTTACTGCTGTTGCTCCTACCCTAGTAAATGGTTTAATCTTACCTACATGTAGCTCTTTCCACTTGCCCAATCTTATCGGCAGTAGAGCCATGTTCAGTGCACACATTTAATTGCATTTAATCATGGCTAAAATCTGAGTTTCTAATTCTAAGTCCTAATTGATGGATTTGGAAACATGACAGTAAAATCTCCATTGCTGCTCTTGAAGCGCAGAGTATATCTAACAAGTAAAGCTCGGGCAATTCTCTTTCCTCTTCCTCTTCATGGTTTTGATGTAAACATAATCTTCACTTGTTCTGAAGCACTTGACTTTTTACTTAAAAACTGTAACCCTTAGGTCCAGAGTCTTAGCAGATTTAAGGAGTAAAGTCTTAACTAGCTTTTTAGGTACCTAGGGCAATCTGGAGAAGCGGAGAAGGCAGTGTATCCTAGGATAGTAGTCTTCCTCTAAATTTCCATCCTAGAGCAAAGCCCTGGCCACCTCAGTGTAGTTAAGGATCTGGGGGCTCTCTCTGGCCAAATGCCATCCGAAGCCAAATTCTCTTCTGCTGTCCTGGATTGCCATTTCTTGGGCCTTAGCACCTTTGTACTGCAGCTAAATTGGCAACCTGTGGGCTAGTTCAAATTAAAAGAAAAAATGAAAAACCAAAACAAACAAGCCATATGATGAAAGAAGATATTGGATTCTGGAATGCTTAGTGCCAAATCAGTAGCAACAAGAATTTAGTAAGTACATACTATATACCAGGCTCTGTGCTGAACCTTGGGGATATAAAGAAAGGGAAAAGGTAGTCCCTGCCCTCAAGGAGGTCACATTCTAATGAGGAGACAACAAGCAAACAACTAAGTTTGTAGAAGAGATAAATCTATAAATACACATACACACATATGAAAAGATGAGATTACCTCCCTCACACACACACCCCACACACTCACCCTTATGCACACATACCACACAAATACATACATATTAAACATAAACATACACACAACACGCAAACCATACTCATCATAAAATACACACACACACAAACACACACACACACACGCTGAGAGGTAATCTCCTTTTTACAACATAGTAGGGAAGAAAAGAAGGTGATTGAGCGTCAGTTATAGAAATAATGATGCACTATTAGGAAAAACTTAATTTCACCTCCATAAGAAAACTTATCTATAAGGTAAAAGGCTCGTGGGCAGAAGCCACCCAAATGTTGGGAAGTTGGGGAGGAAAGGGATCCAGATGTCCCCAAAAATGCATGCCCCAAATTCTCTGCTTATAGCCATGTTATGAATTTTCTCTTCCTTGGGTCTACTTCTGGGTTGCTCCTTCTGAATAAATTTGAAAACTAGAACTCAACTACAATAATACTGATATCTGATACATATAAGAGTAAAAGGAAAAATAAATCACACCTCTTGGTTCCAGATTTGTGAATGTTCAAATTGTCCCACCCTCCTGGGCTGTGATTCCTCTGATCTCTCAAATCAGGCAGGACCCCAAGGAAACATGAGGATGTTGTGGCCTGTGCTTAAAAATACTTCATTGATTCCATGATGTCACCAGTGTGGACTAGATTATTTTAATACTTCAGTGTTTCCACGTTCTGTGATTGTAGCTCTTCATTACCTTAATGAACAGTGTCATGCGTGGTCATAAAAAAGAAATCACTACTATGTGGTTAAGCTGTGATGATAGGCCTCTCCAAATTTAGCTAGAGTCATACTTGGATGACAAGCATACAATCACTGTGTGTTACATAATAAAAAGAAAAAAAACAGAATAGAAAAAGAAAAAAAGTCTTCTTAATCTCAGATCAGCAATGTCTCCCAAAAACTGGCAGATACCATTAAATATATGTCTAGAGAAGGAGTTGTTTAGGACAAAGTAAAAGGCACACAATTCTGATTCTTGAAGATTTATTAACTTTCAAAGTCCAGTTAATTAAGAAGCCTCATTAATCTCTACTTAATGACTTTGTCTCCTGATTTGCTGAGGTCAAGGTCATCTGATATAAGCTCCCTCATTACTCCCCCCCCATTCCTTCATCCTTCCCATATTGTTGCTGAGTGGGGTGTTCAGGAAAGACTAGTACCTCTGGTGTGAGGGTTGCTTTCCATCTTTGGTGTCCACCTGCCACCTAACTCTCTTGTGGCTCCAAGAAGCTGTAACATACACAGTGGCCACACCTTTGTAAACCATTTCAGCAGATGGGCTAAACCAGGTTGAGGGTAACTGATGGGCCTCAGACCCATTTGTGAGTTAGGGGGTTATCTACACTAAGTATATGACAACTTCTCCAGTGGAATAGGTGGATGTGAATGGTTTGTTCCAATGGACCACGAAGGCTGTGGAAATAGGCACTATGGAATGCTTAGAGCTTGGTAAGATGTTGAAGATGCCAAGGTCATCCATTGCATCCTGGGCCAGTCATCTTGACTTTTGCCTTGCCACTGGACTTCAATGACTCTGGAAGACAGAGTGAGGCTGAAGACTTTGTGCAACTCTGCCTCACTTAGATCTAACTTATGCATGAGTCAAAAGACATCACCCACACCATTTTTACTTACCTCAGAGTCCTATGGTGATGAAGTAGCAGATGCAGATATATTGGGAGTCATAGCCCTACACACAAGTGGCCCAGGTCATTTTCTCACTGGCCTAAAACAGCAGTGGGATTTGGTAGTCCCTTGGGTGTCTGAGGAGCCTTTTTGAAGTACTGTGTTGCTTATCTCCTTGCATGAGAAAGGGGCTAGAAAAAGTGGCCTATCAATTGTCTGTTTCATCCAACCTTAGTGTGCTTACCATGGCAACTGGGGATCCCATATTGCAGTTGAAATACACATAAAAAATGATGACCTGGACACCCTCATCATCAAGGTGCTGAAAAAGGGCAAGCTTGTAATTCCAGGTGACTTTAATGTCAGAGTAGGCACAGATTACCCAACACAGCAGGAGTCCTTGGGAAGAATGGAGTCAGAAATATCAACAGCAATGGTCATTTACTCCTGTAGACTTGTGCATCTCATGACCTTTTCATCACCAACACTGCCTTCCATTTAACAAAACAAAATAAAACTTCATGGATTCACCCTCACAGCAAATGTTGGCATTCAATCCAGCACTTCTTAAACTGTGGGGTCATGAAAAATTTGGCAACAGTAAAAGGTTTCTAAAAGTGCAACTAAAAATTAATTGAAAATCAACCATGTAATGAATCTGAGGTATTTCTGGCAGCACTTGCCCATGTTGCATTGAGCAATTTCACTACAGTCTTGGTTTTGAACACGCAGCATGCTTTGCACTGTGCATGCCTTTGGGTTATGCAGTGCCAAGGAATGCTGGTGAAACATAAAAAAGTATTGAGTGGAAAAAGTTTAAGAAGCCCTATAATAGATTATGTCATTGTGTAACAGCAAGCACCCCAGCACACCCAGGGCGGCTACTTGTAAGGAGAAGAGGCAAGCAGGATGTGAGAGTGATGAAGGTGATGTGTGGTGCAAAGTGCTGGGCTGATCACAGACTTATCCTCTCTAAGGAAAACATTCTTACCTAACAAAAGTGGCAGTTCCAAGGTAAGATGACTACCAGAAGACTTAATGTCAACAGATTAAAGTGATTCTTCTTGCATGAACAGTTTGTTGCAAACTTGGAGGGAATCTTGGCAAAAGTGGAGCAAAAAATGAAAGGGCAGCTTTCAGACAGTTGGCATACAACACCGCATCTACTCATCTGGATCACAACACTTGCAAATATCAAGATTGGTTTGACAAAAATGATGGGGAAATTCAGAAGCTACTAAATGAAAAAAACAAGAACTCTGAAGGGTTTACCAGCAGGATAGTGTAACGATACTGGGATTTGAAGATCTTCCACGCCCCTTGAGCTTGCTGATGTAGCAGGAAGGGGTGGAGCAAGAGAACGCCGGAACCAAGCTAGTCTCCCTGCGGTGCGGACTGGAAGCGGCGTCAGAGGCAGTAGCTGCGGTTGCGAACTCCTTTT
>JAQQSU010011143.1:0-12245 GCA_028627135.1 Pseudochirops cupreus
TAACTCAAGTGACAAAAGAGGCCCAAAAAGCCAATGAGGAGAAGAATGCCTTAAAAAGTCGCCTTTGCCAGATGGAGAAAGAATCTCAAAAGCACTCTGAAGAGAATAATTCCGTCAAAATTAGAGTGGAGCAAATGGAAGCAAGTCCTTTTCTGTAACTTTATGTGTTATAAAAGAATGACAAATCATAAAAAGGAAAACAACTTGAAAGCAGAAGCCAAATAATTTATTCCCATCTTCTAGTAAAACTAAAGTCACAGCCTATTATGTACATAGCTCTCTACTTTTATCCCCAGTGCTTGCATATGATATCTAAAGTGGACAGCCAGAATGTTCTACCAGTATCCTTGCAATGGCAAGAGAAATCAAGAAAGAAGACACAAACAAAAAAACCCAACAAACAAACAAATCGAGGAAGGCCTCTAGCATGCTGGGTAGATTCCCTGTGGTGAGGTTATTGAAAAATATGGATAAGAGTCACATAGGTTGGGCAGGCATTGACTGGATTGCTTTCTGTTTTGTTGGATGGAACTTCTGAATCACTAAAATCAAAGATTTATTTCAGTACTGAGTTAAATGAGTTAAAGATGGGTAAAGGTTTACAAAATATCTAGTCATCGTGACTAAAATGCGACATATCCCGAACAGGGCTCATTATCATTACTCTTCTCCTGAAATATGCCCTTTCTCCTGACTTCACTATTTTTTCCACTGGTACCACCACTCATCCAGTTTCTGATATATGAAAACTTGGTATTGTTTTTGAATTCTTCTTTCTCCTTCACCTTTTATATTCATGTTGTCACCAAATTCTGTAGATTTCAACTCTGGAGTATTTTTCTCATTTCCATTTCTACTGCTACTGTTCAAGAACAGATTTTCTTTACTATCCCTCTTTCCAATCCCCTTTAGCTCTCTAATATCTTCTTACAAGGTCACTCTTAAGCAAGGATTCTTATCTTTTTTGTGTAATGTGTCCTTTTGGGCAATCTGGAGAAGTCTGACTTCATTCTCAGAATAATTTTTTAAATGTATAAAATAAAATACATAGGATTACTAAGGGAAAAATTTGTTGAAATGCAATTATCAAAATATATTTTTTAAAAAATCACAAACTTTAAGAATCACTTCTCATAAGAATCATAGATTTAGTGATGGAATAGACCTTACAGACCATATATACAGTTCAACCCCCTCATTTTACAGATGAGGAAACCAAGGTTCAGAAAGGTTAAATGACTTGCCCAAAGTCATTCAGGTAGCAAGTGGCAGAGATAGGATTAGAATCCAGGCTATCTGACTCCAGAGCCAATACTTTTTTTTCCCATTCTACCTCCTCCTGTCCCTGTTGCCATTCCAAAATCACCAAGTAACTTAGAACAAACCAACATTTATCTAAGTTCTTTATGGAGCTATGGAACTCCAGCTCCTCTAGGTCAAGGCATGCAGCATGGGCTTGCAGTGGCTAAGGAGTATGCAGTTACCTGCCCTGTATGCCTTAAGTTACATTTCATATTTCCCATCCCTATGACTCATGACAGCATCACTCCTCCTCAGCTCTTCCCTTACCAACTTGTTGATATTCACAATCCAGTTAGGATGTTAAAATTTGATTTTTGATCCTACAGGAAAAATAAACAACTAATCCTTTCTAAGTAGCAGGAATAGCACACAGAAATAGTCTCTTTGTTCCTTGCCCTCAGATTTTTTCATAAAGAAACTCAAGAAATAAATGACTTCAAAATATATAATTGTGAATTCACAGTCAGGATAGACTAAGAGAACAGGATCTTTCCATATAGATTCTTCCCAAAATGCATCATTGCTATTAGTCTCTATTAAGCAAAAATATAATTAAGTTTCGCCACAAATAGTAGGAACAGTAAATAACAACATTTTATATAACACAAATTAGTAAACATTGCTAACATTTTATAAAAAGTACAAAAAATATAATCTGAAGGTTACAAGCATTGACCTTACTGAGCTTCTAGAAAAGTTTAGGGTTACTAAAATGCAGTTTAAATTAATTTGAAGCAACAATTTTGTATTTTCTTGCCTCATAGTCTGGAGCAGGAAAAATAGAGTGTATCAAAAGTCTTAATATATTTCTAAGCTGTTAAAGCTACTAAAGCTTAGAACTGCCCTAAAGCTTTGGGGATAGCTTGTAAATGAATAAATATAAAAATTTAATTCCTATGCACAGGCATAAACCAGCTCAGAGTATCCGATAATTCTTACCATTGGAATTGGCTTGAAACAGCATCAAGTAACAAAGCTAAAGGTCTAATTTTATAAAAGCTAGGCTCCTGTATCTTGTTTTTGCTTTTGAGCATAAACATTGTCTTCTTAATTCTACCATCTATTCACCACATCAATTAACATTGAGTTCTATGTAAATAAATATCTCAACTGTTCCAACAGGCAATTAAATCAGCATAGGCTAGTAGATGCTAACATAATTACCAAAATACGTGTTTAATGTATGATAAAGTTATAAAACATTTTTAATGCTTACCTGTGGGGCAAGAAGAGGTAGCCTAATGTAAGCCAAAAGTTTACTTAGATCTTTTCGCCTCTGTTCTAAATCATGACGGACCCAGGTAAGCAGTGCATTTAGTATTGTCTCTTCATTAGGTATATTCATATCATCGCTTGCCAAGAGCTTTGCAATTTCACTAGCTGGTAATAATACAAATTCTTGGTTTCTAATGACTTCCATGAAATGCTCCTGAGGATAAAAAAGATTAATAATACAGACTTTAAAAAATGTTCTTCCTGATACTGCAGCTTATTTAATAGAAACCTGAAGTTTCTGAAAACCATTTGCAGAAACACCAAAGCATAATGTATCCTGTAAGCCTTTTATAAAGTAAATGATTGTATACAAGGAAATACAGTGAAAATAATAGACAATCAAATTTTATTGCTTTACAAGTAAGATTAAACATAAGACTAGCTTGATATATTTTGTAATTGGATAGCAGCATTTAGGCACTACTCTCTCTCAGGAAGATGACCCAGTAGAACTTATGGAGAAAGATGTGAACACTTTGCATTCACTTCTTTTCCTCAGAAACTGGAATGTTTTTGAGACGTCTTTCAAATTTGGGCCTTTCCAAACCCTTATTTTTAGAACTCTAGAACCAAACTTTGGATGTGTTAGTAGAGTTTAGAACATTTTAGAACAAACTTGAAAGCAAGTTTGTCCTAGGGATCTGTAATGTTATAGCATAATTTACATATGGAACTCATCCAATTTTTCTGAGATCCAACCCTTAGCACAGCGGCTGGAACAATAGGCATCTAAGAAATGCTTACTGACCAAAGTAAAGGCTGACCCAAAGGATGGCTCTGGAATGGGGATCTATATTCCCAAGTGTTCTGGAGGGAAGATAAGAAAAAGTCTGACCTCAGAATGGAACCAAGTCACTAGGGTTGTCCTATACCTTATAATAAGATACACAAATGCCCTTAAGTCTGAAGCACAGCTTTCCCTGAACTATTTGATAAACTATCTCTGAGAAGAATAAAATTACATTTTCACTGTGCAAGGGTACTAATCTTAATACAGCAACTAATATGCAATTACTATGATCCTTTCATTTTGTTAAAAAAAAAACCCAACAATTTAAACTCTACTTTTCTTCTAATTCCTTTATAGTCAGTCCATTTACCCTATCTCAGCACACAGTTTTACTGAATAGATCAGTTCTTTGCACACAGTATTATATATACTTCATGTTTGTTGAATTTGAAATGTCAGCCTATTTAGATCGCAGTTGTAGATAAAGAATGTAAATAACATGCCATCTGAACTAGATTTAAGGTTAACATCATCTATATAGTATAGCTATCTCTACCTACGTATTACAGTTAGTATTTGTGTATTACAGCTTGTTTAGGTAATAATCCAAAATATTTCTTTAGATCTAGTATTCTTTTCAATTATAGTCTATTTATCTAACAATCAGTTGATACCTGTCTATGTATACAACAGATATGCTGAAAGTATTTTTTCACCACTGACTATTATGGGGGCATCAGACAAACTGAAATATTTTGAATTATTATACTAAACTAGGATGACTACAAAATTACATAGATAGTTCGTATCTACCACCATGCATATTCACATACACACAGCCTTTTAAGAAAAAAAGCGCAAACAAATATACTACTTGAAAAAATCAGATTTTGAATCACTAGCTTATTAAAATGTATATATTTAATTAATTTTAAATGTTTAATATTGAACAAAAATAGCATTATAAACTAATTTGAGGATTTTTTTAAAAAGATACAAAGCATGAAAATAGGATTGAGTATTATCTAAGAATATCTTAATCCAAGAGAAAATATTGAAGCATGACTCCCTTATATTAACAATATGGAATTAATGGTAATGGCTCAAAAGTCACTATAGAAAAAGGAAAGGACTTTGGTTTTATAAAGAGATGGCCGAAAGAGTCTAATTTAAATTTTTTTTTTGCCAGTAAAATAAAAGAATATTTTATCCTCAATTTTCTACTCAAAGGCATACTTAAATTATACCTGGGCTTTTAAGATACCATTCAATAATTTTATAATAACATGGTTTAATGTTTTATGAACATAGTGATTTTATGACATTTTATGTATTACTACGGTACAGAAATTTTATTAGTTTTACCGTATGTATCCTAACAATCTGAAAAATATGATTAAAAAGTGGTAAAGATAAAGAATAGAGATGTTTAGAAAACTTGTCCAGGTTAAGACAAATACTAAGCATACACAACAATTGTAGCTTGAACTACATGCAGACATATTTAACCATATTCCTTAAAAGATAAATGGAGCAACAATAATAACAGTGATAAATTAACACTGATAAAGCACCTTAATATTGGTAAAGTGCTTTATCTATGTTATCTCATTTGATCTTCACAACAACTCTGTGAGGTAAGTGCTATTGCTACAGCTTCTTTACCTTTCATAAAGAAACTGAGCTGAGAGAAGTTAACTGACTTGTCCATGGACATACTGCCACCAAGTGTCTAGGGCAGAATTTGAACTTAGATTTTCCTGGCTTCAAGTTCAACATGTGCTACTACACCAAGCTGCCTCTCCAGTAAAGCACTGATTAGTTTTACTAAAGTATCATCCTACTGAAATATTTTGTGTATAAAAGGTATTCAAAGCTGTCCTACAAAATCATCTTAATTTAGCACTAATAGAAATTATATAACACTTTCAAATGACATTAATGGAAATTGTTAATTGAGAAACAGGCTTTTTTTGTACAGCTGCACCATCTGAGATTATTCAGTAATAGATCTTATTGTTTTGGGGAAATGCCCATTCCAGCTGAACTGTTGGTTTTTTAAAAGGGAACTTACATAAGTGAAAATCAGCTATTCAAGAGCTTATGAAAAATGTGACACATTTTATTAGGAAAAAGTAGTTCAAAAGAATTGGTTAAAATTATGGAGCTATTTTATTCATCATTTATTATGTTGGGGGTATCTGAGTTTTAAAAAGTTTTCAACTAACAAGCCTTTATTTTCTCTTCTTCCCATTTTAGCAGGAGCACCAGGCATTAAGTCAAGAAATCTCATCTTCTTGAGTTCAAATCTGGCCTCAGACACTTGCTAGCTGTCACCCTGGCCAAGTCACTTAACTCTAAATAAAACGAGCTGGTGAAGGAAATGGCAAACCACTTTAGTATCTCTGCCAAGAAAACCCCAAAAGGGGTCATGAAGAGTCATATACGACTGAAATGACTGAACGACAAAAAAGATTTCATTAGTGCAGGTGCTCTCTCCACCAATGCAATTAGCAATCCTATCTTTGAGAATGGGTGTGACTGAAAAACTCATTGACCAGTGGTGATCTTGGTAAAAGAACCTCTATGAGCTTAGTTTCATTCTCAGACAGCAGACACAGTATATCCCTAACCAAGTACTTGAAACTTTTCCAGCTTGGTAGAATAGCCTTTCAGAACTCAGGTGCATTCCTGTGCCACAATGAGATACTGGAGTAAGATTTTGTTGGAGGCAACGTGTCATTAAAATTTTAGTGCCAGAACAAACTTTTAAGAATACAGAGTATAATCATTTCATTTGAGGAGGGGTTAAATGGCTTTTTTGAAATTCAATTAATATCAAAAGCAGGAAAAGAATCCAGAGATCTCCAGACTCCCAGTTCACATGACAAAAGAATGCATTATCATCTCAATAGCCATTACTGCATGACTCATGCGCATCTTGAATTTCACTTTCATACCTGAATTGACAGGAAATGCCATCTACACTTTATTCCTATTTGTTTTAATTCTCCTCTATAGAACAAGTAACTAGAATGCTGCAAAATGCTTGATAGTGTATTTTTAAAAACAATTTTAAGTAACTTTTAAGCAAATGAAATTACTTGGGGAGGTACTTTAATTGAAGATTCGATTTGGCTATAAATTTTTATGTAGTTTCCATAGAAACATTTAAAATCAAAAGTTCTGCCTCTAAATTACTCATTATTACTAAAATTCAATTTCATGTCTCTGTTGGAACTAAATAATGCCAAAAGATGGCCTTGGGAAAAACCATCTACCACAACTAAGTAGTTATGAAAATAGCTTTTAAAAATCTAATTTAAATTTCATTCATGTCAAAGCACTAATTCTCTCTAAAGTAAACAATCAGTGACCTAAATGCCCTCAAATATGATCCTCTAAACAGAAACAGAGATAGATGTTTTGTTACCCAACCAAATTGATTATAAAGGGAAAAAAGACAACAACTTACCAACTACAGAGATGTAAGATTAAAATCTTAAAAAGTGAAAAAGGCAGAGGGAGGGGTGGTGGTAGTAAAAGAAATCTGTCAAGACAATTTTTTTAAAACACGGTAAGCTAATATTGCGCCAATTTTTAAAATAATAATAATAATAATGACATAATTTCTAGTTTCTAAACTAAGGTTCTGAAACTCATGACTATTCTTTATTTCATGGTCAACTCAGCTTAGTATCAGGAAATCTCTTGGTTAAATATGGGAGAAATAACTTAGAAATATGAAGAGATCACTAGTAGTAGACCACATCCACATAGAGAACTACTGAACTTGATTGAAACCGTATGCATCTTGTTTTCAGTGGAAAACTGCCTTTCTTCTACATGACGTATAGCTTTTAAAGAAATATTTCTGAAGATGGCAGAGTAAAGGTGGGGACTAACCTGAACTTTCCCAAATTCCTCTCCAAACAAAAAAGTTCTGGGTCATAGCCCCAGAACTAAAAGGAACGTTAGCTCACTAACGCTTATAGAAGCAGGGGTGCAGGGGCCCTATTCCAGGTTACAGCTCCAGGGCAGAAAAAAGGGTTTCTGGTCTCTCACAGATAAGAGCACAGGCCAGAAGAGCAGAGAGTGCACTTCTCTTCAGAGCATAACATCTTGGAAGAGCCAAAAAACTACAGACCCCCAGAGCTAGCAGTGTAAACTGCAGCAAGAAAGGTTTCAAGCTTGGGATAATGACCCCTCTACTGTAGTAGTACAACTCAACTTTTAACATTAAGTTATATATCAAGAAATGGACTGGAAAAATGAGCAAATAACAAAAGAAGAAGCTGACCATTAGAAGTTACTATGATGATAGAGAAGATCAAGACATAAACCCAGGAGAAGACAATGAAGTCAAAATAGCTACATGCAAAACATCAAAGAAAACTGAATTAGTCAAAGGCTGAAAAAGAATTCCTGGAAGAGCTCAAAAAATGTTCTCTTACAAATAAGAGAAGTAGAGTAAAAATTGAGAAAGTAAATAAGAGTCATGAAAGAAAATCATGAAAAGCTTGGTAAAGGGGGCACCAAAAATATTGAAGAAAATTACACCCTAAAAAAGACAATTGGCAAAATGGAAAAGAAAGTACAAAAACTCACTGAAAAAACAATTCCTCAAAATCAGAATTGGGAAATGGAAGCTGATGACTCCATGAGACATTGAGAAATAATAAAACAAAGTCAAAACAATGAAAAAAATATAGAAGAAATGTGAAATTATCTTATTGAGAAAACAACTGACCTGGAAAACAGATCCAGGAGAAATAATGCAAGAATTTTTTACCTGAAAGCAATGATGAAAAAAAGAGCCTAGACATCATCTTTCAAGAAATTATCAAAGAAAACTACCCTAATATTCTAGAACCAGCGGGCAAAACAGAAATTGAAAGAACCTATCAATCACCTCCTGAAAGAATAGACAAAATGAAAACTCCCAGGAATATTATAGCCAAATTTCAGAGTTCCCAGATCAAGAAGAAAATATTGCAAGTAGCCAGAGAGAAACAATTAAATATCATGGAGCTACTGTCAGGATCACACAAGATTTAGCAGCTTCTACATTAAAGGATCACAGGGCTTGGAATGTGATATTCCAGAGGATCAGAGGGCAAAGGAGCTAGAATTACAACTAAGAATCAACCTGGCAAACTGAGTATAATCCCTCAGGGGGAAAACAGATATTTAATGAAATAGAGGACTTTCAAGAATTCTTGATGAAAAGACCAAAAGTGAATAGAAAATTTGTCTCTCAAATACAAGATTCAAGAAAAGCATAAAAAGGTAAATATGAAAAAGAAATCATGATGGATTCAATACCTTCCTACATCAGAAGATGGTATTTGTAACTCCTACAAACTATCATTATTAGGACAATTATAAGCATACATAAACAGAGAGCATGGATGTATAGGTAGACTATGATGAAATGATTTCAAAAAAATAAAATTAAGAGGGGAGAAAGGGGGTGAAGGGAAAGATAGAATGGAATAAATTACCACACACAAAAGATGGGCAAAGGGAACAACTTTTATAGTGAAGGAGAAGATAGGAATGGGTAATGCTTCAACCTTACTTTCACCAGAATTGACTCAAAGGGAGAATAACACACACAGTGGGATATAGAAATCTATATTGCTTTACAAGGAAGTAGGAGGGGAAGAGGACAAAGAAAGGTGGTGGTGATAGAAGGGAAGGTAGATTCAGGGAGACAAGGGTCAGAAGCAAAACAAACTGCTGAGGAGGGACAGGTTGAAAGGAGAGACAGAAGGATAAACAGGCAGAAAAACTATACTAGAGATAGACCTCAACTTTCCCCTCTCAATCCTAGATAAATCTAACCAAAAAGTAAACAAGAAAGAAGTTAAGAAGGTGAACAGAATTTTAGACAAGCTAGATATGACAGACCTCTGAAGAAAACCAAATGAGAATATAAAGAAATATAGGGTGACTAGGTGACTCAATGGCTAGAACACAGGACCTAGAGTCAAGCAGATCTCAACTGATCCTCACAACAACCCTGGGAGGTAAGTGCTACTCTAATTCCCATTTTACAGATGAAGAAACTGAGGCAAACATAGGTCAAGTGATTTGCCTAAGGTCACACAAATGTACCCTAACAGAGTCAATGAAAAACTGGAGACAATTAAAACAACAACAAAAAGGAACATACCTTTTTCTCTTTGTTTTTTTTTCCTTTTGGAGGGGGGGAGGCAGGGCAATTGGGGTTAAGTGATTGCCTAAGGTCACATGGCTAGTAAATGTTAAGTGTCTAAGGCTGGATTTGAACTCAGGTCCTCCTGACTCCAGTGTCGGTGCTCTATTCACTGCACCCCCTAGCCGCCCTGGAGTATACCTTTTTCTCAGAGATATATGACACCTAGACAAAAACTGACCATGTATTAGGGCATAAAATTTTAAAACCAAATTCATAAAAGCAGAAATATTAAAGAATCATTTTCAGATCATAAAGTAATCAAATTACATTCAATAAAGGAGTGTGGAAACACAGATTAAAAATTAACTGGAAACTAAATAATCTAATCCTAAAGAATGAGTGGGTAAAAAAACAAATCATAGAAACAATAATATCATTAAAGAGAATGATAACAATGAAACAATATACCAAAATTTATGAGATGCAGACAAAGTAGTACTTGGGGGGAATTTATATCTCTAAATGCTCACCATCAATAAAATACAGAAAGACCAGATCAATGATTTGGACATTCAACTAAAAAGGTTAGAAAAAAAACCAAAACAATTAAAAATCCCCAATTAAACAACCAGCTGGGAAATCCTGAAAATTACAGGAGACAAAATTAAAAGTCAGAAAACCATTGAACTAATAAATACAACTAGGAGTTGGTTTTATGAAAAACAAAAACAATAAAATAAACCATTGGCTGAGCTGATAAAAAATAAGGAAAACCAAAGTACCAGTATCAAAAACAAAAAGAGTGAATTTACCACCAATGAAGAGGAAATTATTAGGAGGTAAGCTGCCCAATTATATGCCCTCAAATCTGATAATCTAAGTGAAATGGATGGATATCTGCAAAAAGATAAATGCCCAGATCAACAGAAGAGTAAATAAAATAAAATTATCTGTAATGGGATAAGCTAGAAGCCATCCCAATAAGATCAGAGGTGAAGCTAGGATGACCATTGTAACTACTATTATTCAATATTGTACTAGAAACACTAGCTATAGTAATTTGAGAAGAAAAAATTAAAGGAATTAGAATAGGAAATGTGGGAGGTATAATAAGGATTACACAAGATCTAGCAGCTGCTGCATTGAAGGATTATAGATCTTGGAATACTGTATTTCATAGAGCAAAGGAGCTGGAGTTATAACCAAGGGTAACTTACCCAGCAAAGACAAGTATAATCCTAAATGGAAAAAAAAGGGCATTTAATGAACTGAAAGACTTTCAGATATTTTTGACAAAAATAAATGAACTTAAGGGACATATAAGATCCAGGAGAAATATAAGGTCAGGTGAGGGCACCACAGAATGACCTAGCACAGATTTATTCTGTGTCAGATGATTCTGGACTGCTTGCCCAATGCAAGCATCACAGATACCGAGGCTTCTTAAGAGTCTACCCAATAGAGGCAGAGTCAAGATGGCGGCATAGAAGCAGGAAAACTCCGCAGCTCCCCCCCATAACCAACTCAAATACCTAGAAAATATGACTCTAAACAAATTTTAGAGCTCCAGAACCCCACAAAGTGAGAGAAAAACAAATCTCCCACTGAAGGCAGCCCGACAGGCATAAGGGAAGAAGAGTTCATTGCAGAGCAGGGAGCCCAGATCAGCCCCACAGTTTTAGCCTCAAGGTGGCTGGAGCATTCAGGAGAGTGGATCACCAGCAGCTGTGGTGGCTTCTAGGATTATCAACCCATAATTGCCAAAGACAAAGTGAAAGGTCAGTGAAACTCAGCTGAATTTGGGGGAGCGCGTCTGGCCATCTGCCCCCAGAGTCAGAAGCAGAAGCGGCGGCCCTGCAGCCACCTCCACATGGCTGCTTCAGAGCTCATGGCCTGCAGATTGCAGAGGGGCCAAGCGACCATTCAGAGGCTAAGTGCTCTTGCCTTAACCTGCCTGGATCAGAATCTCAGTCTTTGGTGGTGGTCCTGAGGTGCGTGACCAGTGAGCCAAAGCTGGTGGGAGCTGCAGAGAGGGCAGCCTCCTAATAGCTCTGGCAGCTGCAAAAACCCCAGTAATTTGGGACAAAGCTCTCCCCTTTGGAAGCAGGCTTCCACAGAGCTAAAAAGCAAGTAATTGACTGGCAACATGAGCAGGCAAAGGAAGCAAAGTAAGAAAAGCAATCCAACTTTAGATTCCTTTTTTGGGGACAAAAAGGAACAAAGCATGGAACTGGAGGAAGAAAACATAGTCAGAACTCCTGTACCAAAAGCTGCCAAGAAAAATTTAAACTGGTTACAGGCTATAGAGCGGCTTAAGATGGATTTTGAAAACCAAATAAGAGAAGTGGAGGAAAAACTGGAGAGAGAAATGAAAATGATGCCAGAAAATCATGAAAAGAGAGCCAACAACTTGACTGAAGAAAATAACACCTTAAAAAATAGACTAACTCAAATGACAAAAGAGGCCCAAAAAGCCAATGAGAAGAAGAATGCCTTAAAAAGCCAAATTTGCCAGATGGAAAAAGAATCTCAAAAGATCATTGAAGAGAATAATTCCTTCAGAATTAGAGTGGAGCAAATGGAAGCAAATGACTTTATGAGAAATCAAGACACTATTAAACAGATCCAAACAAACGAAAAAATAGAAGGCAATGTGAAATATCTCCTTGAAAAAAAACACTGACCTGGAAAATAGATCCAGGAGAGACAATTTAAAGATTATTAGACTACCTGAAAGCCATGATCAAAAAAAGAACTTAGTATGCATCCTTCAAG
>JAQQSU010011144.1:0-12245 GCA_028627135.1 Pseudochirops cupreus
TGGGGCTCTGCTTCCAAAAGGGAAAGCTCTGTCCCAAATTGCTCGGGTCCTCCCGGCTGCCGTAGCTCTTAGGGAGAGGCTGGGAACTCTTCCTATTTACTTCCAGCTGACTGGATAGTGAGGATTCCAAGGGTGAGGCCCAAGGCAGTGATCTGGATCCAGGCCACTCAACACGAGAGCCCTGGCCTGAGAACAATTACTCAGTCCCCCTGCTGCCTGCAGGCCGCGGGCGGGAAGCTTCAATGCTGAGGCAGGTGCAAAACCTCTGCCTTTCACTTTTTCACTCTGGAGGCCTTCTGGCTGGACTGCTTATCTCTCCCTTTCACAATTCCCACTGGCAGCTGCTGCTAATCTGCTCACCTGAGAGGCTCCTCAGCTCCTCCTGTCCAGCCGCCCCCGGGGCACAGCCGCGGCTTCAGGCCAGGCTGGTTTCAGTTGGCAGTGCTGATATGGTTCCTTGTAGCCAAGCTGACTCTAGTGGGAAGTATCTTTTTGTGTTTTTTGGAGTTCCAGGATTGGTTTAGAGTCCTATTTTATGACTATTTTGGGGTGGCTATGTGAGAGCTGCAATGTGTTGCTGCTGCTATGCCGCCATCTTGGCTCCGCCGCCTGCCTGAGATGATTTTTGAAATTATTTGGACATTTTTTTGGATCATAGCAGAATTATTTTGAAACAGAAAACACAAAGTCTTTTGGGAAAGTAAAGGAGGAGGAGCTCTCAGTAGGAGGGGAAAGAAAGAATTAGTAACTTTTTATATGTATATGATATTTGTTATTCCCATGAACATGGTAGGTCTGGATTTCTTAATATCATTCTTCTTATTTTTTTTCTGTTTTGGCTATTCCCAGAAAATATTACTCTTTTAGTTCAAGGTCCTTCTCTCCAATGACACACAATATTTATTTTATTAAAAAATAAGTATTTGTAGCTATATAAGTAAAAGTGTAAACCTTATGTATAGAGGTTTTAAAGGAAGAAAAGTACTAATTATATTATCAATTTATTTTCACATTCTTACTGATTTTCATCTTTCTCTCAACCCCAGTTCAACAGAGACAATTTCAAGACTGTTAAATATGAAGCAGCTGGATGTTGCCAAATGAAAAGATTGAATTAAAGTATTTTAGTGGAATGTTCATATAGTTTTTTGTCATGAATGTAATGATAACATAGATTTTGGCAGATGTATTCCCTAAAGCAAATGGAAGATGCAATGTCAGTAGTTGTGGCCTGCTTATTTAATGTCCATAAAACACTCTCTGTAAAATTAAGAAAGGATAATTCAGTTGTTTCAATGAGTTTAGTTTTTTTCACATATTATATGATTTTATTTAGGTAAAAAAAAAAATCATTCATTAAATCCTGGATAAATATCTTAATTCAATGTAGATTGTAGAAGACAGAATCAAAAATTACAATTTGTATTTTTGTAATTATTACTCTGACTCAATAAAACATTTCCTCACATATTATTATGTCCAGTACACACAGCTGGCTTATTCTCTTTTCGATAGCCTTTATATAAGTTATTGAAGCCAAAGTATCTGTAGCTAAAAAAACTCAAAAGCAATAATTTTAGCTTTATGTATATTTGTGATATTACCTAGAAAATAAAAAAAATGTAGATACCTTGTTGTTATTGAATCTACAATTAAATTTCATAATATTGGTACATTACCTGTTCAGAAAAGGAAACATAAGTTAAAGCAAAAGTAGCCAGTTCAAAAAAGTTTGTTTTAAGAGAAGATCACACTTACAAAAGTTTTACTTATGTATTTTCATTGGATGAATCAATCAATTAGATTTATAATAGCTCTCTAATAATATATTCAAAAAAATTAAACAAACATTTTTGATAAAGAAATCAAAATTTTTTAAAAAATCAAGCATTCTACACTCAGAGTTTAATATTTCTTACCAAAAGGAATGAAATTTGTCTTGCTATTATTCTTCCGAATTATCACTAGTGGTCATTTCATCTGAATTCTTATGTCTTTTATGTTGTTTATATTACATTATATTCATTGAATATAGTGTGTAATCTCAGTTCTACTTTCATCACTTTATCAATTCATCCATGTTTCACTATTTTTTTTCTGAATTCCTTACTGTTACTTTTACTTTTTTCTTCTAACTAAACCCATATTTTCATAACTATAGGGATCTTTTAATGAGGAGTACTTTCTATATGCACATCTATACCTGCTTAGCAGCCTTGAGTTAACTGAGAAGTCAAGTGATTCTCGTAATGTCATCTAGACTTTATGCACTAGTGGTGGGCCTCAGACCAGGTCTGTCTTGCTCTGTGGTGAGTTCTCTGATATTCATCTCTAGTTATACCTTACACAGCAATAATTTTCAACTCCATTCACATCCTATTTTTGCAAGAGCAGAAAAAATGAAATCTATTTTGGAGCCTAAGTCAGCAATAAATAAAACATTGCATGAGAATTTAAGACAAATTAAACCAAAAACACCATGATCATATGGGATTTAAATAGATTTTTAATGGAAGGAAAGATATTGTAAAACTGGAGGATATTTTGGGAATAAGCCAAAGTAGAAATAGTTTCTAGCTCTTTAGGAAAACAAGTCAAATCTCTGTTTGGTACCCCACAGTACTATTTGACTTTTCCTTCATCAGAAAGATCATTGATTATGAAGTATGCTGACATCTAAGAAGCATTTTGCAATGGGAAAAAAAAACAATTAAAAATAATATGCAGTTTCCCAAATTTTCAATAACTATTTTTTTATTTAATCTGATACATCTGAAATAGATTTCCCTAAAAGATAAGGCGGCATAATTTAATAGAAACTCCCCTGGATCTGGAATCAGAGGTAATGAATGTTAAATCCAGGTTTTGCTAAAGTTAAATAGGCTCAGAATCCCCTAAATCATATGTAGATAAAATAGAGAGATGTAGAGAAGAAAATACTTATTCCAGTTGCTCAAATATTCTACCAAAATTTTGAATGGTGTAGTCAGATATTGATTATTCATTATATTGGGAATAGGCAGATAATACTGCTAATCTAAAATGTCAGAAAAAAGTAAGAAAAAAATCTCTCCTTGCTTTCTGCTGCATCATTTTCAGGTTGGTTAAAAACACCAATTCAGAAAAATTGAACAATACACACACACACACACACACACACACACACACACACACACACACACACACAAACGAATGTAACATCTTTGAAGAAATAGGACATTTTCATTTTTTATCTTTGTATCCCCAGTACCTAGAATATCACATGGAACATAATGGATGCTTGATCATTGTTTAGTTAATTGAATTGATTGTAGAGCCATCAACAGTTAATTAGATAAAGCAATTAGTTTACAGACTTGGTTTAAGATTTGTTTTTTCTTTTAAATAATTAATTAATTTACTTTTAGTTTTCAATGTTCCTTTCCACAAGATTTTGAGGTACAAATTTTTCTCCCCATCTTTCCCCTACTCCCACTGCAAAATAGCAAGCCTACTGAATACCCCTTCTCCCAATCTGTTCTCTCATATCCTCCCCCATCAATCTGCTAACTTTCTAGTAGGGCAAGATGGATTGCTATTCCCCAGTGCCTATATATTTTATTTATCAGTTGCATGTAAAAAACAATTATTTAACATTTTTTTAAACTTTGAGTTCCAGATGATTTTTCTTCTTCCTTCCTCACCCACCCCCACTGGGAAGATAAGCAATTAAATATAGGTTGTACATGTGTACTTACCCAAATTATTCCATATTACTTATATTGTGAAAGACAAACTATATTTCCCACCGTCCTATCCTGCCCCCACTTATTCTATTTTCTCCTTTGACCCTATCCCTTTTCAAAACCATTTGCTTCTAACTACCCTTTACCCCAATCTGCCATCCCTTCAATCATCCTCCCTCATGTCCTCTACATCCCTATTTTCCTGTAGCATAAGAAACCTAATTTAGTGTGTAGGTTTTTCCCTCCTTAAGCCAAATTCAATGAGACTAAGGTTGTTCCATTCCCTTTCACCTTCCTGCTCTTCCCCTCCATTGTAACAGTTTTCTCTTGCCTCTTTTATATGAGATAATTTACCATGATCCATTTCTCCCTTTCTCCTCCCAATAAATTCCTCTGTCACCTCTTAATTTTATTTTTGGATAACATCCCTTCATATTCAACTCATCCTGTGCACTCTGTCTATGTGTACATGAACATACATATGCCCACATTCATATATACATATATGTATATATATATATATATGTGTGTGTGTGTGTGTGTGTGTGTGTGTGTGTGTGTGTGTGTGTATGTATGTATGTATACACATTTCAATTCTTATTTTGCCCTCTGTATCTAGAATATCATGACAATTTTGCTTGATAATTTCTCAATAGGTGGTGTCTAGGCTCTATTTTGATCATGGTTTTCAGGTAGTCCAACAATTTTTAAATGATCTCTCCTCAACCTATTTTCAAGGTCAGTGGTTTTTCCAATAAGATATTTTACATTGCCTTATAATTTTGTCACTTCTTTGGATCTGTTTTATAATGTCTTGGTTTTGCATAAAGTCATTAGCTTCCATTTGCTCCAATCTAATTTTAAAGGAGTTGTTTCTTTGGTGAGTTTTTAAAGTTCTTTTCCATCTGCCAAATTTATCTGTTTAAGGCATTTTGCTAAGTGGCTTTTTGGGCCTCTTTTGCCATTTGAGTTAGTTTATTTTTAAGGTGTTATTTTCTTCAATGTATTTTTTGGTCTCCTTTAGCAGCCTGTTGACTTGCTTTTCCTGAATTTTTTGCATCATTCTCATTTCTCTCCCCAATTTTTCCTCCACTTCTCTTTCTTGATTTTCAAAATCCTTCTTGAGCTCCATAATAGCCTGTAACCAGTTCATATTTTTATTGGAGGCTTTCGATGCAGAAGTTCTGACTCCACTTTCTTCATCTCACTCCATGCTTTGATTCTTTTTGTCCCCAAAAAAGGATTCCATGGTCTGTTTGTGCTTCCTCAGCTTGCTCATATTGCCATTTAAATACTTGATTGAACTCTTTGCCATGATAGAACTTTGCATCTGGAATGGATAGATTTTGTCCCAAATTGCTGGGGTTTTTACAGCTGCCAGAGCTATTAGAAAGGCACCCTCTCTAGAGCCCCCACAAGCTGTGGCTCACTGGGCACACACCCCAAGACCACCACCCAAAACAGCAATCCAGATCCAACCAGGTTAAAGTAAGAACAATTACTCTTTGCATGGTTCCTTGATCCCCCTACAATCTGAAGGCCAGGAGTTCCTGAGGCATCCATGTGGCTATGGCTTCACAGCTGCTTGTTGGTTGGGGACAGGGGCCAGACTGCATTCTTCTGTTAAACCCCCTCAAGTCTGTTCCAACAGAATTCTCCATTGACCTTTTACTTTGTCTTTGGCATTTATGCATTGAGGAGTGTGGAAATCATCATAACTGCTGGTGATTCACTCTCTTGAAGTCTGCTCTGGCCTCTGCTGGTTGGGACTGCCCTGGAGTCAGAACTACAGCTCACTGGTGACTGTGATAAGCTCCCAGCACACTGTGATAGACCTTTCCCTTTTGGCCTGCTGGGCTGCCTTCAGCAGGAGATTTGTGTCTCTCTGTCACTTTGTGGGTTTTGTAGCTCTAAAGTTTTTTTAGAGTCATTTTTTTCACATGTATTGAAAGTGATTGGATCCAGAGCCCACGCCAAGTCTATGCATCTACTCTGCCATATTGGCTCCACCCCACTTGCCTTAAGATTTCTTAAAGTTTTTTTTTTTTCAAACATATTAGAAAGGACATAAGAGAGTGGGGGGAAGAGGACAGGGGTAGGATGGAAGTTAGGGCAGATTGGGGGGGAGGGTTGTTAGAAGCACACACTTTTGTAAAGGAACAGGGACAGAGTAGAGAATAAAACAAGTGGGGGGGGTGGAATAGGAAGGAGGGAAACACACAGGTACTGGGATAGGGAGATCCATCTTGCCCTCCTGGAAAGTCAGAGGGGTGATGGGGGAGGATAAAGGAGAGAGAAGATTGGGGGAGGGGGTATACAGTGGGATCACTGTTTTAGGGTAGTTGGTAGGGGAAAGATGGGGAGAAAATTTGTAACTCAAAATCTCATGGAAATGAATGATGTAAACTAAAAATAAACAAAGGTTTTCTTTAAAAAAGAAAGGACATAAGTTTATTTCTCTATTGCTCTGTCTCTCAGTCTCTGTCTTCCTTTTTCTGCCTCTGTTTTTGTCATTCTGTGTCTATATCTCTGTCTTTTTTCTTCGTTTTGCTTTCTATATCACTGTCTTTGTATCTTTTTGTCTGTGTCTGTGTCTGCCTCTGTCTTTGTCTATCTTTCTTTTCTCTCTCTGTGCCAATCTATTTCTTTGTTTCCGTATCTCTGTCTTTGTCTTTCTGTTTCTGTCCCTATGTCTCTCCCTCTAGTTATCCTCTGTCTGTCTCTGTTTCTGTATTTCTGTATGTCTTCCTTTCTCTGTCTCTGTGTTTTTGTTTTGTCTCTTATGTCTTTCTTTTCTCTCAGTCTCTGTGTCTGCTTTCTCTCTCTCTGTCTCTCTCTGTCTATATTGTTCTGTCTCTCTGACTGTCTATCTCTGTATCTCTGTCTAAGTTCTGGCTATATCTGTCTCTATGTCACTGTTTCTCATTCCCTTTCTCTCAAATATGGAAATAACTGACTCAGAAGAAATAGTAAATCCTGGTTAGAATTATGATAACTGAAGCTAAGAAGTAAGAATCAACCTTCTTACAAACAACTTAGAACATTTACCCCCATTATGTTTGAAGGATTATGTAAGTTAAATGTCAAAAATCAAACTTATATAGTATACAGTTTGTCATATGCAGAACAGAAGTTTTTGTTGTAGATTAACTGCGAGTACTGCTATTTGTTCAGTGAGTAGCCATCTTTTTTTTTCCATGATAAGGACTCAGTGTTTGTACTTACTTTATATTTAGTGTCTCTAAGAGACACAATATTAAAAAAGAAAGACCAAAAGATATTTTTGTGGCTGTCCTGGGGAAAGGGAAATGTGCAGTGATTAATCAGTGTTTGTGTTAACTGAAATTTCAACAATCCTCCTCTTTAAATATGTATGTCTTTCTAAGTAAACTTCCTGTATCTTTAGAGCTCTAGGGACGATTTGCAACTTAGCTCTGCGGAGTAAACATAATAAAAGATGATATTTAGCTGCTTCCTCTCCTAGTGATATTTCACATACACAGTGCAATATATTTTCTACTCTTGTAGTTTAAATTTAGCTAATATAGAAAAAATAGTCCTGAACTTCTGTATTTTCAAAATCTTGAAAAAAGAAATTATTTTTCCACTTACATAAGCTGAAACTGAATAGATGTATGGATCTATATTTTCTATTTATGCCTGTTTCATGAGAGCAGAGTTTAGATAGCACTGTGTGTATACACACATATATGTACATACATACATATGAATATATGTGTGTTTGTCTAGTTTTGCATATAAGCCTTTGCTTATAATTTCTTCTATGTGTAAACCAAGTTCCAAAGCCTATTGGTGAATATTTTCTTTCCTAATTGATAGAAATCAATGCCATTGCCTTCCTGAGGGGTAGGTCAGAGTTGGCAAAAGTGGTTGAGAGGAAATATTTGCTTTCTTTATGCTCAGAAGGTCTTTAAGTTCTAGCATCTTTTGGAGTCTCTTCAGTCTCTTTGAAGTTCTAATGGAGAATAATTCCACTTCAAGTTCCTGAAGGAAGAGTAAGACTCTTGGGAAAAAGTCAACATGTGAGGTGCTGGCAGTCACCACCATGTCCCTATCTTTAATTTGTATGGTAGAGATTTCACTTTGGCAAAATCTAGGACTCTCCCTCTTGGCTGAGCTGAGATACATCATTCACAATGAGGGAGCTCTTTCATTCTCATTGTCTAATACACACACACACACACACACTTATGTATACATTTTTGTAGTGATGTGTTTATAAGTATATACATGTATGCATGTGTGAACATGCACACACATGCATACATGCATTCATACAAATATTGATATCTATCTCTATCTTTGCACATATACATTAATTCATTTGACAGGTGAGTTTTAGATAAGGTAGTTATGGTAAGGCAAGAAGAGAAGAAAAAAACATAATTATCTGAGTCTTTAATAAGCACATATTCTAGTAAGGAAGATTTTTTAAATATGTAAATAATAGAAATCAAAATTTGACTTGTTTTATGCGATAAAAGTACAAAAATTGAATATATAATTATGAGATTTAAAAGAGGAAAAATTATTTCTGTGATAAGCAAGACTTATTATGGTAGTTGGAATTTACCTTTATTTTTTAGAAATGTATAGAATATTGGTAGAGAGAGATTGGAGACTAGATATAGGAAAAGCTTATTTAAAAGCATAGACACAGGAAAACTTTGGCTATGTTTCAAGAGTCACAAAGAATACAATTTGAGCAGTACCTGGGGAATATGCAAAACTTTAGGTGAAAAATAATATTATGAAGGTAGAATTGGATCAAATTATGAATTACAGTACAAGTCAAGATAAAAAGTTTGGATTTAACTTTGTAAGGAGTTAGAAGCTATCAGCAATGTCTTATCTGGTCAGATTTTTAGAAGTATTTGCACAAGTAACCCTCCTCATATAAATTCACAATGATTTGGTGGAATGAAGGGTGGAAGAAGAGAATTGAAGAAAGACCAATCAGGTTTTCTTGTAAAAGGAGATGGGATCTCATCTAAGATGGTGGTAATGCAGATGAAAGGGAACAGATGTGTGTGAGCAACTTGGCAAGGCATTTTCAAAGCTGATTTATCTCCACTCCCCATTCTTCTCCTGCCTTTACAACTTACCCTTCCATGTGACTTTTCCATTTCTGTCAGTAGCTTCACTATTCAATGTCTTGAAACCTTGGAGTCACCTAGAAGACTACTATCTCCCTTATCTCCCACATCTACATTATGATTAAGTTCTCCAAATATATACAAAATGCTTCTAGTATAAATTATTTTCTGTTAGAAATGTTTTTTTTCTTTCATCAAACCCCAAATATTTTCTACAATTTCCATTTATTGTTCTTGATTCTTCTTTCTGGGGTCATGTGCAATGTCAGATCTCTATAAATTCTCAGTCTTTAAGGTAAAAGAAATGTAACCCTCACCATGTCTTCTTTTTCCATGACTGAATATGCCCAGTTTTAGTAGCCAGTTCTCATTTATCATATTGAAGAAGCCCTTTGTTATCGTAGATTTTGGTTTTCAGTGATGATGATGGCAGTAATGATAAGGACCAATGATGACAATAATGAAACATTTCATTCACACATATTATGTCCCAGACACTGTGCTAAGTACTTCACAATTATTTTCTCTTTTGAGATAATATATACTATTCAGCTTAAGAACATACCTTAAAATTATGCCATTCAGAACTGAACAAAATATTCCAGCCAAAGTAGAGTAGAACATCATATATTCATTTATGGAAGTTAGGCTTTGATTATGTCAGTTTTGAATCATTAAACAAAATCATCTTGCCTAAAATCTAGGTCTCACATCAGGCTACTTAGCTTTCCATTTAATCAGAAAGTCTTAGTTGGAATTGCCCCTTTACTCCAAGGTTTCCATAATTTTCACAAAAAGTACTTTATTAATTATCATTTATTAATATAGTTTGAACCCAGATTTATGTGACTAGAAACTATCTAACACAAAAGCTTAGTGTTGAGGTCAAACTCACCTAAGAGACACTCCAAAGATGCCTTAGTAACAATGAATTTTAAAATTCCACCTAATGCTTTTTTGCTTCAATACTTGTGTTTTAATTTCTACTCAACGCTATGTTTTGTGTTCTGCAAATTGCAATATTTATGCTTATCTGCGGAAATATAATCTCAAATAGCGATTCTGTGGGAACTGCGTATTTGCTAGTGTGTCCAATCGTTCAAATTATACCTTTTTCTCAATTCTACGTCATGTGAACATCAAAGAGACTCAGCCATATCTTATTTTGGCACTCTCCTTTGATGAATGACCATTTCCTTCTAAAAAGTATTGTAGGTTTTGGGGGGGTTCATTCTCACTACTAACACTGTCAGTGGTTCCTTCATTTTTGGAAAGATGAAATATTCAGTAAAGTAAATGAACAAATTCTTGATTATTCTAAATTTTATGTCCAAAAATATATCTTGTCATTTTACATATCTCCATGTCATGTTTGTGATATGTTTCTCAGATACCTTGTCCATTTTGTTTATGTTTGTATGTTCTTACCATACGCTGATTGAAATATTTCTTTTTTGTTTTTCTTTTTCTGCACTAGAATGTTCTCTCCTACTTCCCCTCCTGGTTCTGGGTTTATTTTTCAATGTTATTGCTATCTTCTAATTGTGACTTTATAATTCTACCACCCAACATAGAGCCTGGAGTCTTCTTGGTAATATATACATGTTTATCAAATTGAATTGAACTGAGTTGATTTTTGTTAAATGACAAAAATTGTAATTATACCATGGTAATTGCTTAGAGTGAGTGTCAAAAAAAGAAGATCAAATGATGGCTGGATTTTCCTAAACGACTGACCAAGACAACAAAATTAATGCCATCAAGAGAAAACAAGAAATCAGGGGAAGTAGCTGTTTGGAAGAGAAGATTAGGGCATTATTTTGGAAATTGTGATCATTGTTTTTATTTTTTCTGCTTTAAGTGTAATAGTAGGATTATTTTGTTCTTCCAACACAATGTCACATTCTTCATGTCCAGGGATCCATTTTTATACATCTTTGTATCTCCCATCGTACAATGCTAAAAGCATACTTTTAATACTTATTAAGTGAATGAAGGAATAACAGTAGAGTGCCAAACACTCACTATCTTCAAAAATTCAACTTCTTGTGTTTCATTTTGATATTCTGAGAGACAACATTAAAAGACAGTTAGACTACTGGTTTACTATTTGAATATGAAATTGCATGTTGAAGTCTGAACTAATCAAATTTTTTATGGACTGCTTCCTTTGTGCTTTGACAACAAAAGAACAATTCAGACAGTGAAGGCATCTGGCTAATCAGCTGAAATAAGTACAGAAAAGTACATAAAAAGACATCTCCTGTGCAAGTCATAACCAATTTTCCATTTCACTTATTTTGACTTAGTTTTCCAAATAGCAAAACATTAAAATGAATAGTCAATCATTTGTTTCTTGTTTTCAATTGTTTATGCATACAGGGCAGGGGTCAAGGGAGAAGAATCCTTTAAGATGATTAAAAAAAAATTCAGTTTCTAAATGTGACATGAAAATAAATAATACATTTTCCTGACAGTTTTGTCAATGGTGGTAGCAGAATCAATTCAGAATCATTGTGACCTTTATTCTGAAATGAATACAGTAGATAGAACAGTGACTACAGAGGTAGAGTATCCAAGTTCCACTCTTCCCTTCCCATGCAGGTACTTACTTGTGTAGCCTTGGGCTAATCAAAACTTGACTTTATTTTCCTCTTCTGGAAATGAGAGGTCAGACTAAATGGTCTGTGAAGTTCTGTTTAACTCTCAATCAAGAGTCCTTTAAATTTTCATTAATTTACACCATTTAGTTTTTAGTTCATTGGTAAGAAAATTATCATTAAAAGCTTTTGAGGTTTTGCACCCACCTCCGCATTTCAGCTTCCTGCCCACAGCCTGCAGACAGCAGGGGGAATAAGCGATTGTTCTGAGGCCAGTGTTCACGCGTTGAGGAGCCTGGATAAGGATCACTGCCTTGGCCCTCGGTCTTGGAGTCTTCACTATCCAGTAAGCAGGAAGTAAGTAGGAAGGGTCCCAGCACCTTCCTGAGAGCTATGGCAGACAAGAGGACCCCAGCAATTTGGGACAGAGCTTTCTCTTCTGCAAGCAGAGCCCCATAGAAATTTTAAAAAAAATCACGGACTGACCAACCATGAGTAAGAATAAGTATAAGAAGCAAAGTAAGAACAGCAGCCAAACCCTAGACTCTTTCTTTGGGGAAAAGAAAGATCATGGGAGAGAGAGGGAGGAGGAGAGCGCAGCCAGAGCTCCCCCACCAGGGGCCTCCAATAAACATGAAGAATGCCTTAAAGCTAGAGATGAGCTGAAGAAGGATTTTGAAAACCAAATAAGGGAAGTGGAGGAAAAATTGAGAAGAGAAATAAGAATGTTGCAGAAAAATCATGAAAAGAGAGTCAGCAGTATGACTGAAGAAATCAACACCTTAAAAAATAGATTAACTCAA